>JAGMWU010000082.1:0-53364 GCA_018697195.1 Certhia americana | reverse complement strand
GTCTCTGGGTAGCTGCTTCCTTTGTTTGTTCCCGAGCACCCATAAGTACCGAAAAGCACCCAGCCATTAGCTTCTTAGCAACTTCTGGGAAAAAATTCTATAAGAAATCAACCCAACCCCCAACATTATCCACCCCGAATTTTTTCCCACCCCAATATGTTACATCAAATTTAAACTTTAAAATTATGTACATACATGCAATACCTTAATTATATACATATATACATGCAGCTACAGATACAGGCACAGTGTCATGAGTAGCTTACCCTAAAACAAGATCCCCTTGAGGTATGCATCGAGTCTCTCCATCTCTCAGCATGACCCACCAGGTGCAGCCTGGTCCATGAGCAAAGACAACTCCACGGATGGGCTTGTCTTTGCTGGAGGCAGAATTAACCCAAACCGTTTTTCCTAGCATACCTCTCATGTGTACCACTGGAACTTTATCTCCATCTGTTGTTCCCAAGGCTTCAGACTGGGCAGGGCCTGCTCGGTTAGTGGAACCTCGGGTGTTCACTAACCATGTAGCCTTTGCTAAATTAATCTCCCAGTTTTTGAAAGTCCCCCCACCAAGTGCCTTTAAGGTGGTTTTCAGCAGGCCATTGCACCGTTCAACTTTCCCAGCTGCTGGTGCATGGTAAGGAATATGGTACACCCACTCAATACCATGTTCTTTAGCCCAGGTGTTAATAAGGCTGTTTTTGAAATGAGTCCCATTGTCTGACTCAATCCTCTCAGGGGTACCATGCCTCCACAGGACTTGCTTTTCCAGGCCTAGGATGGTGTTCCGGGCAGTAGCATGAGGCACAGGGTAGGTCTCTAACCATCCAGTGGTGGCTTCCACCATGGTCAGCACGTAGCGCTTGCCTTGGCGGGTTTGGGGCAGTGTGATGTAATCAATCTGCCAGGCCTCCCCATACTTGTACTTGGACCACCGCCCACCGTACCAGAGGGGCTTCAGCCTCTTGGCCTGTTTGATGGCAGCACACGTCTCACAGTCGTGGATAACCTGTGAAATACTGTCCATGGTTAGATCCACCCCTCGGTCTTGTGCCCACTTATAGGTGGCATCCCTACCCTGATGCCCTGAGGCATCATGGGCGCATCGGGCTAGGAACAACTCTCCCTTGTGTTCCCAATCTAAGTCTATTTTTGCCACTCTTTCCTGGTCTGCCTCACCTCAGCTTCCAACAAAGTAAATTCCTGTGATCCCCCTGTCACCCCGGCAATAGAAACAGGTTCTGTCCCTACATGCCTCGATGGCATCAGTGTACATTGTGAACCAGTGTCAACCAACGCTCTGTATTTTTGTGGAACCCCCTCGATTACTATTTCCCTCCTTGAGTTGACGCACTCGTGCTGCCAGGACAGAAGTGGGTTTCCCATCCCACTTTCCCATGTCTTCCCCATGGTCACGCAGAAAGAACCACAAGTCAGCTTGTGGGGTGTATCCTCTTTCTTTAGCTGGGGAATGTTGGACTTTGACTTTGGGGCCTGTGACTCGCACTGGTGCTGTGTTGATCTTCCTCATTTCTTCTTTCATCTCCCTCATCCCATCTCTAAATTCCTCTCTAAGTTCTTTAGCCACAGCAGAGACATGAGCATGCATCGGGCCATTGACCATACTTTCATAATTCCTAAGCTTGTTGGCCACAGAACCCACTGTCTCTCGGTTGTTATCTGCATTGATTGTTGCAATGAAGGTGGTGTATTGAGCTGGCCCTAGATTTGCCAGACTTCACAACATTTGCCCTGTGCACCTGACTTTGTCGGGGTCATTATCGTGCTGTCCACCCCTCCCAAAGAGTACTTCTAGCACCGCCACTTCTCTCAGCTGTTGGATCCCTCCCTCGAGGGTTTTCCAGCGCAGCTTATGATGGTGCTCCTGCATTCTCTTTCTGTGGACAAACCTTTCTCTTACACTCATTAAAAGACGCTCCCAGAGGGAAAGGGGCCCAGGCTCCCTTACAAATACCTGATCCACACCTGAGTCTTGGGTCAAAGGTCCCAAATTCCTGGCCTCAGTACCATCCAGCTGCACACCTGTACCCATAAGGTCCCAGACCCGGAGTAACCAGGTTGTATAAGCCTCACGTCCCCGTCGTACAATGTCCTTCCGCAGGTTACGGAGACTTTCATAGGACAGAGACTCAGTGACAATCTCTACCTCTGGCTCCCCTGCATGTTGTGAGGTCCCTCCTTTCTTATCTGATTTCATCTTAGACTTTCTAGTTTCCAAAGGGGCGACTGCTGCCTGCTGTGATTTCCCTTGTGGTTCAGCTGGAGCCTGGACAGATGTAACATCTGTGGGTTCCACCGCTGCACCACAAGAGTCTTCCTTTTTGAGGCAGCAGGAGGGCTTCTCACTAGTGGGGGAGGCGTGCTCCTTCAGCATCTGGCCTATCTTTTTCAGCAGAACCCCCACCCAATCCGGCTGGTTTGTTTCTGAGGTGGTCTGTGGGGCAGGGTCAGGTTCTGTGGCACTGTCAGGCTGTCTGGCAGTATCCCTGTTCTCTGGGGTAGGTATCAGGGTGGTTATCCAAGTCAATTTCCCCTTATCTCTGAATGCTAAATAGAGCAGGCCTGTCAGCAACACCAGCCACTGCATGACATCATTAGCATACCGAGAAAATATGAACCCTTCGAAAACTGGTGGGGTAGACCCAAAGAGCCAGGTGAAGGGTTGGGAGAAAATTTCCCCCGGTGTCATTTCTTCACAGTAGGTGCCATTATTAAAGTAACCCCAAAAACATTCAGTTAGTATGCGATAGCTCTGGATCAATGAGCCTGCCTTCCAGAGGAAGTTAAAAATCTAGGAATTTTTCACATTATCAACCCACAAAATAAACTGGATAACAGCCACGGTAGCTTTAGTTATGGGACCCATGTCTAGATAAGGGGCTACAAATGGAAGAAATATAGCTGTGGCCACGTGCCATCCAAACCTGGGTACACTAGACAACATTGTTCTACTTGATGAAGTTCTTAAATTCAGCACACAAAAAATTAAATTACTCAAGAGCTGTTATTCCTTTTTTACCTTTTTTCTCTTGATGTCCTCAGACCCCACCGTTGGGCGCCAAAATCTGTCTTGGTTTGGAAAGACAGGGACCAAAAAAAAGGGAAAACTTCCCTTGGGGTTTGTTATAATTCCAAAATTGAAGGAGAGGTCTTACGCAACAATAAGGAGGGTAGGAATAACAGTTCTTTACTAGTTAGTTTAACAAGGTAAATTAACAATAATTACAGTATTGACAACAAACAGAACTAGAGGAGAAAAAAACCAAAACAACAAATCAGTCACAGTTCTTCTTCTGGTAACACCCCCCCACCCCCCTCAGTACCGTCACAAGCAAATAGGCTAGCAGCAGCTCTAGGAGGGTGAGATGATTCTGAGGGTTCACAGGGGCTGGAGCTGTTGGAAAAGTGTCTCGGCTGGGCAGGGGCTGTAGAATCACAGCGTGGGGAGACTTCGAGCAGAACTGAAGAAACCGTGGGTGCAGGGCTGGGAGGAAACGGGTTCTCAAAATCCCGGGGGACACACGAAGAGACGGTGTTCCGACGGAGTCCGAGGTGAAGGGAATGGTGAGAGCTCTCCGCCTCGCCGAGACGAGCAGCCTTGGCAGTTCCCCCAGAGCAGAAAACTGCCCCGAGCAAAGTGAGATCAATGTCTCTGGGTAGCTGCTTCCTTTGTTTGACCTGAGCACCCATAAGTACCGAAAAGCACCCAGCCATCAGCTTCTTAGCAACTTCTGGGAAAAAATTCTATAAGAAATTAACCCAACCCCCAACAAATAAACATCTCTCTGTAACCCATACAAAGGCCCTTTCTGCCTCTTTACCATCACCACATCAAACGCTATCCCGATTTGCAATATCTCATAGTTCTGCATTCACAGTCTCACCTGTCCTGCAGGTAGAAACGAAGGTTAGTGATCCCCTTTTCACACAACTTGGTTCAAACACGGTGTTGCTATCACAGATTAACTGTTTGAGTCCCTGTGAGGGTGCCATTTGTAGAAATTGAAGGCATGGACCCCTGCTATGGTGTCCTGGTTTAGCACAAATTTAGGAAGAAACCTCCGAGTGGGGTCCCTCTAGAAAGCAAATCCAAATGGCCCCTCCCCCAAATTGTTCGGGAAAAAGATTTCCTTGGAGGAAAGTGGAAAAGAATTGTTTATTTAACAAGCAAAGCACTTCCCAGCACAACAAATGAACAATACTAAACAACAAAACCTCTCGCTGCTCCAAAGAGATGATGAATTCAGAAAGTCTCTTTCATGGGTTGTAGCTTGGCTCACTCAGTTGTTGTTATTCCATCCGGATCTGGGAAATGGTGAGGCCTGGTGGGCCACAGGTCTGAGCTCCTGGTGCTTTTCTGAGTTTTCAGTCCAGAGCAGGTTCAAACAGTTCCATGGAAAAGAAAGAAAAACCACAATCTGGAGAACTTCTTGGCTTCATCTAGCCAAAAAACAACAAAAAGCAAAGTAGAGCTCTCTCTCACTGACCACACTGCAGACAACACAGGCTCTGTGTGTGTAGGAAAGCTGAAAACTCTTATCTTTATGTTTTGAAAACAACCACCTCAGGCATTCCACCACTTCTCCTTCACTTTCAGATCCAGTTTTAAAGGTGCAAAACTTATTTCTGAGCTAAGCAGTGAAATGGGGATACAATTCAGCATCCACCCAGGACATATGGGTTAACAGAATCACTTTATTAAGCATATGTGAGGATTTTATAGGATTCTTGTTTACAGATTGTAGGATCAAAGATATGCAGCCAGTGAATAGGAGGTGAAGCAGAATACAAACAAACAGGCGAGCAGATGTTTCCTGCTCTTTATCGAAAAACTTTCACACGTCCCACACAGCCTTCACGGCCGAGTGTTCTGGGTCGCTAATTAAAGCATTCTCACATAGGTATTTATGGCTGGAGATGATCCTTTGGTATGCACTTTCTCATGGGAAAAGGGCTGCTGTTAAGGTCCAGCAGGAGCTGCTGCTTCTACACCCTGGGAACTATCACCCCATCAGCCTCACCTCTATTCTTGGGAAGATCCTGGAATGGATCCCCCTAGAAGCTGTGCCAAGGCACATAGAGGACAGGGAGGTGATTCAAGACAGCCAGCATGGCTTCACCAAGAGCAAATACTGCCTGACCAACCTAGCGGCCTTGTCTGATGGAGTGACTCCATCAGTGGACAAGGGAAGGGCTGCAGATGTCATTTATCTGGACTTCTGTAAAGCCTTTGAGTCCCCCACAACATCCTTCTCTCTGAATTGGAAAGAGATGGATTCAATGGGTACACTATTATATGGTTAAGAAATTGGTTGAATTGCATCCAGAGGGTAGTGGTCAACAGCTCAGAGTCCCAATGGATATCAGTGATGAATGGTGTCCCTCAGGCATCTGTATTGGGACCAGTACTGCTTAATATTTTCATCAATGACACAGAAGGATCGAGGGCACCCTCAGCAAATTTGCAGATGACACCAAGCTCAGTGGTGAAGTTGACCTGCCTGAAGGATGGGATGCTGTCCAGAGGGACCTGGATAAGCTCGAGAAGAAGTCACCCATGGGAATCTCATGAGATTTAACAAATCCAAGTGCAATGTGCTGCACCTAGATCAGAGAAACCCCCAGTATGAATCCAGGCTTGGGGTATGAACCAATTGATGTGGGGAATGGCTTCAGTCCCCACACAGGGCACCAATCACGGTGGTGGCTTGACTGAGGCAGCCCCTTCCTCAGTTGCTCATCACTTCAAAAACTTTCTATAAAAGCTCCCCTGACTAATGGTAGGCTCATCAGTTCATTGTCTTATCAACTCTCATACCTTTTCTCTGTACCCTTCCCACAGGCAGCTCCACATAGCATTGACTCCTTCTCTCTTCCTTCTGCGTGACCGGCTAACTTCTTCCTGTCCCTTACACGACTGCCTAACCCTGTCTGTCCCTCGCAAGACTGCATGAGCTTTCCTCCTCACAGCATGGCCAGCAGACTTCAACTGCAGCAGACTCCAACTGCAGCAGACTCCAACTCCAACTGGCTCTTGACTAGCTAATCCACTCTTTTATAACACCCATCCTCACTGGACAGTCAAGACTGTTTCCACTTTTTGGTAATTAGTACAGCTGTAATTCATCGAGCGAGATTGCCTTCAGCACTATCCCTATTCTCTTACAATCTGTCCTCCCACAGATCAAGAGGAGCCCTGGCTAGAAGGGCTTGGGAGCGCTGGTGAATGAGAGGCTGGACAGCTCAGAAAGCCAATCGTATCCTGGGCTGCATCAAAAGCAGTGTAGGCAGCAGGGCAAGGGAGGGGATTCTTCCCGTCTGCTCTGCTTTGGTGAGACCCCACCTGGAATACTGCATCCAACTCTGAGGTCCCCATCACAGGAGGGCCACAAAGCTGATTAGAGGGATGGAGAGCCTCTTCTATGAGGAAAGGCTGAGAGCATTGGGATTGTTCAGCCTGGAAAAGAAAAGGCTCCGAGGTGACCTTATTGTGACCTTTCAGTACCTGAAGGGACCTTACAAGAAAGATGGAGAGGGACTTTTTACAAGGGCATGTAGTGACAGGACAAGGGGGAATGGCTTTAAACTGAAAAAGTGCAGGTTTAGATTGGATATTATGCAGAAATTCTTTACTCAAAGGGTAGTGAGGCACTAGCACATGTTGCTCAGAGATGCTGTGGCTGCCCCATCCCCATAAGTGTTCAAGGCCATGTTGGGATGGAACTCTGAGAAACCTGGCCTAGTGTAAGTTGTCCCTGCCCAAGGCAGAGGCGTTGGAACTAGGTGACCTTTATGGTCCCTTCCTACCCAAACTGTTCTGATTCTATGATTTTAGATGGTTGGGGAAGACTAAAGATGCTTATTTATTTTCTTGGAAAAAGAATAAGTTTATTTTATGGGGAGTGTTTTAAAGGGGAGGCATAAATTGACTTTTTTATCCATAAAGCTTTCTGGGGCTTGTGGTTGAAAACTGATTTAATTATTTTAACTTCTTTTTTGTTTCTCATTTGAGGGAAAAAACCCAGAAGTGTTAAGTCCTTACTTAGATCTCGGTCCCTATTTTCTTGCTCTGCTTTTCCAGCTTTTCAGTGGCGGACACTAGTTTGACCAAAGCAATGCAATTTTATTTTGATTGCAGAAATATTTTACACACACATATGCAGATACACATGCATATACGTGCAGAATTTTGATGGAAATTTTTTGATGATTCCTGATAAAATCACCTTCTGATTTATAAAACTTCTCTCCAAGCATCTCAAAGAGCAAATAAACCTGAATGCATTTATACTCAAAGTCTAGGAATATAGTAAGTGATAGTATCCACAGAATAAAGAAATGTTTGGGCTCAGATTTTCCAAGCTGAACAGCAGACTAATATGAAAATCTTAACTGTCTGGTATCAGATACAGCTTTTTTCTCTTTGATGTTTCCATTGGTTTTGACTGAATTTGTGGCATTCAGAAATCAAGGCATCTGAATCTTTTTTGATTGGCGTCAGGATTTTGTTACCAAGAAGTTCATGACTGAGGGAAGAAGAGTCCACATTGCCTGACTTTTAGCTGTGACCACAGGAATCACAAAATAAGTGTTGGGTTAGGTTGATTTCCTTAATTTTCTTGAACTTTAATTAATGTTTTGATTTTTTCCTCTGTATTTGTAAAGGGTGATAACTGAAGCAAAGAAGAGGCCAAAGATGGAAAGCTATATTTCCAGAATGGCCTGAAGAGAAGTACTGCTCAAAGTTGTGAGAAAGGACATGCTGCATCAGGACAGCAATTCAGTGTTACTGTAACCTATTGTATTATTTTGTAAAACATTTCCATAAATATTTAAAGAGGTGCACATATGCAGTATACAAAAGAACACTGTAAAGCAGTACAATCTGGACTCATTTGCCTCCACTTAATAGAGTGAGGACAATGTTGGGTTTGCTCTGTACTTACTGTACTTTTATCTCTTTGCCATAACTTTATCTAGTTCTAAAGTTTAGCTTAAGTTTCTGTGAAGGACGATAAGTCCCCTGTAGGAGGGCCTCTTGCCCTCCCATGGAGGAATGCGGCTGATGTCCTGAGACATCCCCAAGATAAGCAACTAACTTCAAGCTTACGACAACCCCAGTAAACTACACCCAGCATACCTTGCTTCTTTCATGCAAATGGTCTGTATCCACCCCTTGTCTGTCCCTATAAAAACCCCAGCCTCAGCCTCTGTTTTTAGGAGCTCTCTGTTCCTGGCTCCCTTTGCAGAGATGCTGACGTTAAAGCCATCTCTGTGGAATTGCCACACAGACTCCTCTCTCTCTCATTCCTGCTTTTGCCTGGGGATTCCAGCCTTGAGATGAAAAATCTCTATTGAGCTGAGAACCACTATTGAGCTGAAATCACTTGCTGGAATCCCCTTCACAGCTAAGGAAGCAGCAGTACCCCTAGAAGGTGTTCTTCTTGGAGACGCATCTCTCTGGGAAGGATACAGGCCCTGGGTACACTTCTCATCCAGCTTTCCACCTGCATCAAGTTTCTGCTGCTTAAATATTGTTTGATTTACTTGTATAATTCAATGCAAATATTGCTTATGTAATGATTTTTTCTGTAAAGGTACATGTTTAAAATATTTTAAACTTGCATATCACAAACTGTGGTAGTATGAAATGTTACTGTTAATTTTCACACACACTATGCAGAATATTTTTGAAAAATAAGCAGATATGAAGTAAAATATGTCAGTCTTGGAGACTTAAATAGTTTTAGCTGTGTGCAGATTTTGTTTTGCTGTGTGTATTGATGTGTGCATCTCAAAGTGTGCCTGTCAGTGTATGTATGTTCCCAGTGTACTGTAGTTTCTCTTTTACTTTATGGTAACCCTTTTAATGGACTTATGAACCCACTGATGCTGGTGTGAGTCTGCCTTTCCCTGTTAATAGGCACTAGTGAAAACTGCACTGGTGTTAACTAACACGTACTATAGACTACTGTTATCAAAGGACCAAGATAAAATAGAAGACAGGAAGTCAGAGTTTGGGAGTGTGGTTCAGTTTCCCACTCGATGAATGACTTGGTACACGTGATTTTGGTCAAGTCATGCAGCTGCCCTGTGCCTCAGTTTCTCAGTCAGTAAAATGGGCATAATTGTACTTATCTACTTCCCAGGAGAGTTGTGAGGCTTAATTACTGTTTGCAGAAGTGTTTTGACATTTTTCATAAATGGTGCCAAATGTGTGCAAACACTATAATCATTCTTTTTTCACTTCAAAATGCACTGAACATTGAGAGGTGCTGGTGGTTACAGAAATTCAAAGAGCGTATGCCTTATTTTGATATTGATACTGTTAACTGAGTGGCATTAGATGCTAAATAATCTAATTTTTTCTTGGTAAGCCACAGCTCAGCTTTCCTTATAGCATTTAAAGCAGTAACGTCTGTCACCTTATTTTAACCATAGAAAAGAAGTTAATAAGAAGTGAAAAAAATCAAGTGGAAGAATTAAAAATAACCCCTCTATTTTTACTTATTAAATATGAATGACTTTCTGTTGGATCCAGGACTAATGAGTGACACTTTTCCTCTGTTGTTTTGATTGGTTTTCCCATGCTGCATTGGCACTTTTAATTAAAACAGCTACATTGGGATCTCTTTGTGTAACTAATTCAGCTTTTTTTTTGTTATGTTTTAGTCTAAAGATGGATTGCTGCAAGTGAAGGGTCTGAAAAAATGCTTCAGTCTCGGTGTTCCGTTTGAAACCAAACCATAAGGACAGAGAATATTAACTTAAAATACTAGAACAAAAGTTCTCATTCTCTCTCTTTTCATCTTTCTCCATCATTTTCTACCCCTGCCCAATTCCTTGTCCTGCATGCCATGTACAGGTGACCTGTCTGCTGCTTCACACTTTAATAGTCACATTGACAAAGAGAGAACTTGGTGGCTGACAACATTTATTTTGGTTTGCTTTGGGGATTTTTAAAACCTTTTTAATTCTGAATGATATTTATATTTTTGTATCATAAGAATGTTTCCTTGCAGTATTTGTCATGACAGTTTATACCAAACAAAATGCAGGGACGTTATTTCTATTGGAAACACTATGACAGCTATGTTTTTCTTTTTAAATGCATTTTTATTTGTATAGAATGCTCACTAATGTTAAAAAGGAAAGAGTATATAACATATTAAAGGCTCGTCAAACCTTTCAGTATAAGGAGGTAAAAGAAAAAAATACTCAAGCTGGATCTCATCACCTGTCTATTTTGATAGAAGTAGGTTTGTGTCTGTCTTGGGGTGACTGTACAATACTGTATCTCCTATTGTCTGCTTTATGCCCAGTAATGAGCCCTGTAACTTTAAGCTAGGCCAGAGAGAGGGAGGAGGCGAAGCAGGTGGAATTCTTTTGGCAAGGTTTTCACACATCCTCCCCCACATTCGATTGGCTGTGTTGTCAGCATGGACAGAGGGAGTGCATCTTTGCTTTTAGCTAGCTTCTTGTTCATTAGCTAAGGAAAGAAGTTTTCCTGGGACTGTGGCTTCTTCTTATGGAACTGTTCAGCTTTGCTCCAATCCAAACAACCAGAACATTGCCAGGAGCCCCACGCCATGGCCCAGCGGGGGGAAGCTTCAGGGACACCACATCCTGGCTCCAGACCTCAGGAGAAGCTGAGCAGGAATCTCAAATCCACCAACTTTCTCCACAGTGAGGTGGTTTATTATCTAACATTATTCATTCTTTTCCTGAGACTGCATGCATTCTGCTTGCTAAATAAACAGGGTTGTTTTCACTTTCCTCCAAGAAATTCCTTTTGAACTTGTGGGGGAGGGGCTGCCAAAACCTACCTTTCTTTAGAGGAGACGCCCCTTTCAGGATGTTTCTTCCTTATTTGTCTCAAACCGAGACAGTGCCATTTCAGTTACAAAGATAAAATTATGACATATAATTTATGTGAAAATTTATTTTTGTAGTGTACATAGAAGTCAATCAGTCTTTTGACAGAAATGTATTTTTAAAGAGTTTATAGACAACAATGATAGCATTATGTCTTAGAACACTGCTGAAATGTAATTATAGTGCATTATTTTCCTTGAATGCCCCCTGGCAGAAAAGAAAGTCTGAAACAGCATTAAGAGAGAAAGAGAGTGTAAATATTCATACAACTCTGGACTGTCTTTTAGTTACCATTTGTGACCTGGAGTGGTTCTCAGTTAAGCCTTGAAAAGAAATTCTATAAATCCTCTAAATATTATTGTTCAAACACTGATAGAAGTTCGAAAATGAATAAATATAATGCATTGGTCATTGATTTTCTTGTTTAGAGAATACTTTTTGATGTACTGGTCAACTATGCAGATAAAATCATGCAATTATACTGATTGCTCTGGGTTACTGTTTTGGTTCAGCCCTGATTGGACATTTTTGCAATATTGACACCAGATTAAATCAATGAAAAGGGTGGATACACCTTTTGTGGAAAACATGTTTTTAGGTGAGATTCCGGAAATCTGCCCCTTCTGATTTCTGGTGGTGGGAGAGGTAGAAGGCCCAGCCTGGCTTCTTTCCATGGCCAGGCTGGGCTGGGCCAAGTTTCTCCTTACTCTCCCCCAGCATCCCTGGCCAGGCAAAGGGAAGGAGAGGCGTGGAGGGAAGGCTGGACGGTCCAGTCCTCAGCTGCTGAGATCTGCTGAGCCATGACAGCCCATGCAGCAGAGAGGGGGCTGAGCCAGGCCCAGCAGCTGCCAGGCAGGGAAAGGAGAGGTGATCAGCCCTGGCATGTTACAGCTAAAGCCTGACCAGGCTGGGAAAAAAGATCCTAGTCTCCCTCTCTCAGCACAGCTGGAATTGAAGGCAGCAGCAGGCCTTGAGATCCTGGCCCAGCTCCAGTACAACTGCAATGCATTACTTGACTGCCTTAACCTTGCTACTGCCCTGCTGTTAACTCTTTCAGTGCAGAAGAGACTTCCAGAGCTCATTCTCCCTTGAATGAGAGACAAGGACAAAAGAGAAGACATGTGAGAGGCCAACATGAAAATATTAAAGTCAGCAAAGAAAGAGTAATTGTCCCAGATGGAAAGATTACAGGAAGTTGCTTTCAGGCTGAAAATGTCATGTAAGCTATGGTGATTTACTATAAGATATTGAAATATTTCCTTTAAACCATAGAGAAGTATGGGGAGATGGGAAGTTCAAACTGTAGACCTGAGCAAAGGAATGCAGTGTTAAAGTGAGCCAAGGCTGAAGTGGCTGTGCTTCCATGAGAACTTTGAACAGAGAGATGATGTGATAGAGACTTTTTTTTCCCCAGAGAGAAGAAGAAGAGAACCTCTGTTCCTCACAATGAAGATGATCTTAAAAATAAAATAGATAAAGAGAACCTTTGCTTTGAACAGTTTATCTTTTTTAAAAAATTAAAACCCCCATACATCAGTATGGACCAGAGGCACATCTGTAAAGAATTGTGCACATGGGAGGGGCTTCACGATGTGGATTTTCCAGACAGCTGCTTTGTGAAGATTGAAACCACAAGAGAACTGTTTTCTTGTGGGGGAATTTTCCATAGCAAACGAGACGTGCCTCCCTCCCTAAGTGAACTGCAGAAAAACTATTTTGAAGTGGAAAACTGACTGAGATTTCTAGGTGTTGTTTTCTGTACGTTGTCAGTTGGAAAGAAAAGGAAGTGTAAGGAAGGAAGAAGATTGATCTGAAAGTTTCATTCTGATTCTTGGTTTTTTTCTTTCTCTTTTCAGTGTTAGTTAATAAAGTTTTATTAGCTTTAAGCTTAAGCCTGCTTTGCTCTTAATTAGAAAATTTCAGATTAGCAAACTAAAACCATGACAGTTACATTAATAGCATAGGGAAATTGGAAGAAAATAAACCCCCGTGCATTCCAGATGGTTTTCAGTTTGGAGGGGCTGGGTGCATCTTGGCCTAATTTCTGATTATAGTCAGTTCAGCACTATAAGTTTGGTCAGTCTAGGAAGACCTTGCACAAGCACAGAGGCACTAATAATGCAATTGACCAATCCAGTACTATAGGTCTGTTTGCATTCAGTAAGGACCTGCACAATCCAGATTCATACACAGTATGGTTTATTGAAGCATCAGGAAAGCAGGTTTAGTATTGCCGGTGATAACTACAGAGTTTTACTACGTGTCACGACAGAAAGTATAGCCACGGAGATCTATTAGTAATATATATATATATATAAATTAATATTCCTGGGTATGCGCAAACACAGTTCAAGGCACAAAGCTCACCTTAAGGTGTCTCTTCAGGAAAGGAGGAGTTGATATATCATATGTCAGTTTGCACATTCATAGTTGGACTTGAGCCTATATCCTACTTGAAATATAGTCGTATTTCTTAGTTCAGCAAACTTGACCCCTGACACAGCCCACTGGAACCTGGGCTAGCTCAAAGAATACCGGCGCTGCACCAGGTGTAGGGAACAACTGTGGTGTGGGGTTTGTGCCGACAGCTGAACATTTAGAGCCACTTGCTCTACAGTGGAAGGTCTCACTGCAGTCAGGGGTTGGGTAAAGGAGAAGGAGGAGGCTCTTCAGTTTTGAGGTTCCAACAGGAACTTTATTCAGGTTGAAGGGGTCAGGAACCAAAAAGAGCCCCAAGCACTACTGTGCTTGGGATTTTATACAGTAACAGAGCAAGGGGTGGGTACCAAACACAAGCCAATGAGGGATCAGCAGGGGTAGAGTGAAGGGGTTACAGCATTTCTTTGGGGCCAACTGGGGCAAGTGGGAGGAGAGGGCAGGTCACATGGTCCAATGGGGCATTGAGTCTTAGGAAACAACCAGGAATGCCCAGGGGGAGGTACGCTCAAAGGATTAGTTCAGGGTTGGAGTGACATGGAAGGTGTCACAACAAGGGGCATGGTAACAGTGACTGATAGAGAAGGAGCTGGAACAAGGGGTAGGGAAATGCCATACAAGGTAACTTAGGGGAGGATACAACTTCAGGAATAAACCAACTCAGGGAGAACATGGGGGAACATAAGAACAAACCATTAACATTTAAACTTTAACAATAAACCAGTTAAATGAAACCAATATGGGCCGCAACAGACCCCAAATCTGGAATCTCCATAATTACGGGCAAGAACTGGAGATTTTTGGAAAATTGAGATTTGGCCTATTTTGGAGTGAGAGCAAATTCTAAAATAATAGAAAAATTGTAAAATGTAGGTGCTTGTCTGTTGATTCTGTTGCCTTTTTTATGTCTCTGGAGGACAGTTAAAGGACTGGATTTTATATTTCATTATCTTTCTAAATTAAGCATTTTCTGTAAACATTTAGCAGGCCACTTCTGTTTAGAGGTGGGTAGAAATTTTTTGTCTGTTTCCTTCTCTGTAGCTGTGAGTGAGGGTTCAAAGTGATTCAGAGTCCCCAGGCAGGTGCAAAGGAGAGACACTTTATTGCAAAAAAACAGGCCTTTTTAAGCAGTTGGGCCTTTATCAGTTACATCGTTTTAAATCATAACAAATGTAATTCAACCAACCACCATACACCACAATGTGAACACACGATGGTTATATAACTTGTTTTTCTACCTCCAGTTCAGCTGAGTCACTTTCCCATAGTTCTCTTCTACTCAGCTAAAGTAGCAGGCCTGAGCCATGATTTTACAAGGCCTTCATTTTTTTAAGGTTTTACCTATATGCAACATGTAGCGGTTACTTAAATTGGATTAGAGGTCTATTAGTCTATTTGTTCCTACTTTGTAGAACAAAAAAACCCCTGACTTCTGAAAACTATAGAGTTTAGGAAGGGAGGATCATAACAAAACCTCTCAGAGGAAATATACTAGCAACTGCAAGCCAGTGTGCAGTTCCCCCATGTTTGGGAAAGAGGAGGGACTATTGCAGGTACCAGTGTTGTAAGTAGTAACAATTCTATCAGAAGTGACCTGTATCATAAACCCCTGCACAGCTTGTGGTATGCAAAGATACTGTGCTAAGCAACCACCAAAGTACCACAGAGCCAGCAATACTTAACTTTATTCTACATCCCTTGTGCAAATTTTTCATGAATCTTATAAACATCTAATAAACCAAAAGTTCAAGCATGTCTTGGGATAATTCAACCTCTACTTTTTATGGTCAGGTGAAATACCAATCTATATTTTCATTTTACATTTTCTGGAAGTTTAACAATGAAAAAGATACAGTTAAAGGACTTGAACTCATACTGAGTGTTATTGAAAAGCATTTAAAGAACAAAGCAATCATCAGTCACAGTCAACATGGGTTCACAAAGGGAAAGTCCTGTTGAATTAATTTGATACCCTTCTATATTGTCATTTGTTCCTCACATGGGGCACCAATCAAAGGTGGACTCTGACTGCTACCAGCAGTCTATTATCCTATAGTAAAAACATTTATACCTTTTTTCTGTAAGCTTTTCACAGGCAGCTCCACACAACATTGACTCCCTTTTTCTTCCTCTCTTCCTTCTGTATGACCAGCTAACCCCTTCCTGTCCCTTACACAAGAGCCTAACCCTGTCTGTCCCTTGTACTTCTTACCTTTTCAGTCCCTTGCATGACCACCTGACCCTTCCTCCTCACAGCACAGCCAGCAGATTTCAATTGACTCTCAACCAGCTAACCCACTCCTTTATAACACCCATTCTCATTGGACATAAATGTAACCCATTAAGGGCAAGGCTGTTTCTGCTCTTTGGTAATTAGTACAGCTATAATTCATCAGGGGAGATTGCCTCCAGCACTATCCCTATTTTCTTACAATCTGTCCTCCCACACTTCTATGATTAGGTCACCTGCCTAGTGGGTGAAGGGAAGGCAGTGGTTACAGTGTTTCTGGACTTTAGAAAGGCTTTTGATACTGTCCTTCACAGTGGGTTCACAGCGCGCTGGGTGAAGAACTGGCTGAAGGGCAGAGCTCAAAGGGTTGTAGTGAATGGGGCTTGTCTTGGTTTGGAAAGACAGGGACCAAAGAAAAGGGAAAACTTCCCTTGGGGTTTGTTATAATTCCAAAATTGAAAGAGAGGTCTTAGGCAACGATAAGGAGGGGAGGAATAACAGTTCTTTACTAGTTAGTCTAACAAGGTAAATTAACAATAATTAAAATATTGACAACAAACAGAACTAGAGGAGGGAAAAAAAAAAAAAACCAAAACAACAAGTCAGTCACAGTTCTTCCTCTGGTAACACCCCCCCACCCCCCTCAGTACCGTCACAAGCAAATAGGCTAGCGGCAGCTCTAGAAGGGTGAGATGATTCCGAGGGATCACAGTGGCTGGAGCTGTTGGAAAAAAGTGTCCCGGCTGGCAGGGGCTGTAGAAACACAGTGTGGGGAGACCTCGAGCAGAACTGAAGAAACCGTGGGTGCAGGGCAGGGAGGAGACGGGTTCCCAAAATCCCGGGGGACACATGAAGAGACCGGTGGTCCCGCGGAGTCCGAGGTGAAGGGAATGGTGAGAGCTCTCCGCCTCGCCGAGACGAGCAGCCCTGGCCGTCCCCCCCCAGAGCAGAAAACTGCCCCCAGCGAAGTGGAATCAATGTCTCTGGGTAGCTGCTTCCTTTGTTTGTTCCCGAGCACCCATAAGTCCCGAAAAGCACCCAGCCATTAGCTTCTTAGCAACTTCTGGGAAAAAATTCTATAAGAAATCAACCCAACCCCCAACAGGGCTACATCTGGCTGATGCCCAGCAGTATCCCTCAGGGCTCAATTCTAGGATAAATTGAACAGAAGCTGTTCAATATATCTATCAACGATCTGAATGCAGGAGTTAAATGCACCATTAGCAAGTTTGCTGATGGTACCAAACTGGCAGGTGCCGTTGACTCTTGAGGGACAAATGGCCATGCAGAGGGATCTAGATAGATTGAAGCATTGGGCAATGATTAATGGCATGAAATTTAACAAGTCCAAATGCCAGATTCTGTAACTATGGTGGAGGAATGCTGGGTGCAAGTATAAATTGGGAGAGGAGTGGCTGGAGACCAGCCCTGCATAAAGGGATGTGGAGGTGCTGGTTGACAGGAGGCTCAGTGTGAGTTAACAGTGAGCCCTGGCAGCCAAGAGGGCAAACTGAATCCTGGGGTGCATTAAACACAGAATAACCAGCCAGTCAAAAGAGGTGATTATCCTGCTGTATTCAGCATTGGTGCAGCCTCACCTTGAAAACTGTGTGCAGTTCTAATCCCCACAACTTTAAAAGGGTGTGAAGGTCCTTGAATGACTCAAGAGGAGGGCAACAAAGTTGACAAAAGGTCTGGAAGACATGTCCTATGAGGAGCGACTAAGGACTTAGGGCTTTTCTAGCTTGGAGGAAAGAAGGATAAGGGATGACCTCATTGCTGTCTACAGATTCCTGAGGAGGGGAAGTGGAGTTGCTGATCTCTTCTCCTTGGTATTCAGTGACAGGACACATGGGAATGGATAAAACCTGTATCAGGGGAGGTTCTGGCTGCAAATTAGAATCACAGAATGGATTGGGCAGGAAGGGACCATAAAGATCATTTAGTTCCAACAGTCCTTACACTAGACCAGGTTACTCAAAGTTCCATCCAACACGTCCTTGAACACTTCCAGGGATGGGGGAGCCACAACATCTCTGGGCCACCTGTGCCAGTGCCCCATCAGCCTCACACTAAAGAATTTTTTCCTAATATATAATCTAAACCTACTCTCTTTCAGTTCAAAGCCATTCCCCTTGTCCTGTCACTACATGCCCTTGTAAAAAGTCCCTTTCCATCTTTCTTGTAAGGTCCCTTCAGGTACTGGAAGGTCACAATAAGGTCACCTTGGAGCCTTTTCTTTTCCAGGCTGAACAATCCCAGTGCTCTCAGCCTTTCCTCATAGAAGAGGTTCTCCATCCCTCTAATCAGCTTTGTGGCCCTCCTGTGATGGGGACCTCAGAGCTGGATGCAGTATTCCAGGTAAGGTCTCACCAAAGCAGAGCAGACAGGAAGAATCCCCTCCCTTGCTCTGCTGCCCATGCTGCTTTTGATGCAGCCCAGGATACAATTTGCTTTCTGAGCTGTAAGTGCACATTGCCGGCTCATGTCCTGTGGGAATTGAGAATTCTGAAGAATATTTCTTTGCATGTTTAAGGGATTTTAAAATCTCTGATAAACAGTGTTTTTAACCCTTGTACATGGAAAAAGGGCTTTTTAGGTTCTAGGATGAAACAAAGTTTTCAGGAGTGTTTATTAGATAGGAGAATAATGTGTAGTATATCACAGGATAAGAATTTTAGATATATGGGGATTTTAGACTGATAAGCAGAAGAACAAAACATGGAGGCTCCACATGGCTTTGGGGCTTCTTCTTCCTTCATCTCCTCCATATTCTGCAGTGGAGGTGGCACATTATGGTTGGCTTAGAGTCTAACTTTCGAAGATGAATAATAGTTATTGTAAAATTATTGTAAATATTGCTTACATAGTTTTTAATATAAAATATACACACTGCCCTGAAGGCGGGGAGTGTGCCTGGGGAGAGTGCCTGAAACTGACCTGCAGTGCAGAGTTCTGTTGGTCAGGAGAAAGAATGTTAGAGATAAGAAATAATAAACAATTAATGAAAGCACAGAAGAGATAGCTCATGTCCAGTTCTTCAAAGTCTCTGCCTGTGGAAAAAAGAATTGAACATTCTCAGGTCAGCGGTGCAGCTGTGAGAGAAAATCATCATTGTTGGGATCTGCTCCATGGAGGAGGGTGAAGACCTTGGCTTTAAGCCAGGGGAAAGCTCCTCTCAATCAGGGTGAGCTAAGATCCATCCCTGAATACCTCATTTGGTATATGAAAATTGTTGCTAGAAAGTTCTCAGTTCTCATTATTATTATTGGTTATATTTTGCCGCAATATTTTCCATATTCCTAATCACTTTCCCCCACTGGATTATCCCCTCAGATCATGGCCTTAACCCCGTTCTCTCGTACGTGCATAAAAAACACTGTCACCCTGGACCCTGCACTTTTTCAGTCCGATCTCTGTACTGTGCACGGCGTCTAGTTTGTTATTTTTCCCTTATTAAAAGTTCTGTTTCCGGATGATGGAATCAGCGTAGTCTCTCATAAAAGTCGCCAAGGGTGGGTGCCCCGAGCAAGCTACCGGTTAAATTATCTGGGCTAGAACCAGATGCTTCACCTGGCACCTCGAACAGGGACTCCTGATATTCAGGAGACTGTCGGGGTACCCACCTTTTCTCTGAGAGTGAGTCATAGGACTTCGCCCTTCTCATTTGTACCAGCAAGGGAGTGAAGCGGTGAGGACTTCACTGGATAAGGAGTGAGGAGAACACGACCTCATCAGGACCTTCAGAAGAAGGTAGGAGAAGGGTGGATATCCATCCCTTTTTTTTTTTTTGTTTAAGTTAGCATTTTTAAATTGATTTTCTAAAATGGGTGTGAGGATGTCAACTGTAGCCGAGAGAGACATTTATAAAGCTTTTAAGTTAAAATTGGCAAACCGGGACATAAAATTCGAGAAGAAAGAACTTAAAAGACTGTTCACCATGGAGCAGCAAAAGACTAATTCGTAACTGCCCGGAAATGCTGACAAACCCCTTCCCACCAAAACCTATCCCCAAAAAAACCCAGAAGACAGATACGGGACTGAGATGGCAATTGCCTGTGCCCATGGCTGGCCCGGGGAGTTATGCAGCTTGGCTGGTGACCCCGCCGTCCTGTGCCCATCTGCATCAGACCCTCCAGCTGGGGTCAGAGATGGCAGTGTGCAGGCTATCTCGAACCCCCCCCCCCCCCCCTCCCCCCACCCCCTCCCCTCGCGTTCTCCTCTCCCCCCCTCCTCTACTAATATAAAGCGGTCTAGCTCCATGGTAGTTGTCTATGGCTGTAACACCTCCGACTGCCATTTTGAGAACTCCAGCCATGTCAAAGAGCACACTAACCGCTCCAGTTGATGCCATGGTCCAGCAGGAACCCCTAATCTCAGTCCCGCCCATGGTTTTATCCACTCGAGTCCAAGGCATGCTTCCTGCCCAGAACCTCCTTTTTCTGCCCCTGCCGGAGCTGGCAACACGTGGCGTACCCCTGGGGAGGAGCCGAAACCAGACCTGCTGGTGAACCGGAAGGGCCTGAGTCCAACATGGTGGCACCCATGTCACTGTGGCAAACCCCGAAGCCAGGTATAGGAAAAAGCCATAAAAACAAACGGGTACTTCTGGCAAGAAGCTATTCCTTCACACCTGATTTCTCTGTTTCCTCCTCATCAGAGGAAGACCTCATCTGGTCAGAATCTAGAAAAGGTGTTTGGGAAAAGATTAAAAGAACAGCTATTGAAACAGGTGATTGGGAAATGGCTGATAAATTACATGTCATGCCAGTTAGGTACAATAAGAGAGGTCAACCTTTCTGGGAAGCTTTGGCTTTGACAGAAATTAAGGAATTAAGTAAAGCAGCCAAGGAGCATGGAAGAAGTTCTCCTTATTTCTCTAGCCTTATTACTGCTGTCTTTTCTGCCCATGTCCTAACCCCTCATGATGTTGGTTATTTAATGACATCATTGTTAACTCCCACTGAATTCTCTTTGTGGGAGTTAGGGTGGAAACGTTTATTAAATAAACTGCTTCTGGACTATGCTAGAGATCAAGCCAGAGCAGGACTAACAATAGACCAGATGACAGATGACAGACCAGATGAGCTTTTATAGACCCAGATAGACAAGCTGCAAACCTTCCTACACCTGTGCTCAATGACATAAAAGAAGCAGATAAAAAGGCTTTGTTGCGAATTCCTGAGGCAAATAAGCCACAAATGGATTTTGCAGAAATAAGGCAAAGTCCCACTGAACCTTACATGACTTTCTTAGACCGGCTAAAGCAAACTATTGATAAAAAAGTAGCTGAAGACCAAGTGAGAGAAAGACTGTTAAAACAATTAGCTGTGGTCAATGCAAATTCCGAATGTAAAAAGATCTTCCCTACTTGAGTGGCAATGTCTTTCCACTCATCAGCAGCCCAGATTGGTTTCCCTCTACACTGCCAATTAGCCTTTTTCCACTTCTCCAGCCATCCCTACAGAGCATTGGCTAACATCTATGAATCAGTGTAGAGGTAGAGCTTTCTATGAATCAGTGTAGAGGTAGAGCTTCGGCCACTTCACTCTCTCAGCAGTGTCCAGGGCCAACCGAATGGCTTTGAGTTCCGCAAGCTGACTTGATCCCCCTTCTCCTTCAATGGCTTGTGCAGCCCCGCGTGTGGGGCACCATACAGCTGCTTTCCACTTCCAGGTCATTCCTACGATGCGACAGGAACCATCAGTGAAAAGAGCATAGCATTTTTCCTCTGCTGGTAGTTGGTTGTACGGTGCAGCTTCTTCAGCACGTGTCACTTGATCCTGTTCCTCTTCATCCATGAGATCAAAGTTTTCACCTTCAGGCCAATTTGTAATTATCACGAAAATCCCAGGGTGATTCAGTTTTCCAATACTGGCGCACTTTGTGATAAGGGCAATCCATTTGCTCCATGTGGCATCAGTGGCGTGGTGGGTAGAGGGAACCTTTCCTTTGAACATCCACCCCAGCACCGGTAGTCGGGGTGCCAGGAGGAGTTGTGCTTCAGTGCCTATTACCTCTGAGGCAGCTTGGACTCCTTAATAGGCTGGTAAAATTTCCTTCTTTGTTGGGGTATAGTTGGCTTCGGATCCTCTGTAGCTTCAGCTCCAGAATCCCAGCGGTCGGCCTCGAGTCTCCCCAGGCACCTTCTGCCAAAGGCTCCAGGACAGACCATGGCTCCTGGCTGCGGAGTAGAGCACATTCTTCACCTCTGGTCCTGTCCAGACTGGGCCAAGGGCTACCGCATGAGCAATCTCCTGCTTGATCTGAGCAAAGGCTTGCTGCTGTTCAGGGCCTCAGTGGAAATTGTTCTTCTTGCGGGTTACCACGTAGAGAGGGCTCACGATCTGGCTGTACACTGGAATGTGCATTCTCCAAAAGCCGATGGTGCCTAGGAAAGCTTGTGTTTCCTTCTTGTTGGTCGGTGGAGACATTGCTGTGATCTTGTTGGTTACATCAGTGGGAATCTGACACTGTCCATCTTGCCACTTTATTCCCAGGAATTGGATCTCTCGAGCGGGTCCCTTAACTTTGCTGTTCTTGATAGTGAAACCGGCTTTCAGGAGAATCTCGATGATTTTCTTTCCTTTCTCAAACACTTCTGCTGCAGTGTTCCCCCACACAATGATGTCATCAATGCACTGCAGATGTTCTGGAGCAAAACTTATTTCTGAGCTAAACAGACAAATGGGTATGCAATTCAGCATCAACCCAGGACAGTGTCTCCATGTTGTTTCCCTCACATGTTCTCACCTCCTCCTCTTCTCTGGCTAGAAAAAAACTGTGCCCCCACTTTGTTTTGATTTTCTTCTTAAATATGTTATCACAGAGGCATTACCATCATGTCTAATTGGCCTAGCCTTGGCCAGCGGCATGTCCACCTTCAGAGCTATCAGGGATTGGCTCTGCTGGACACAGAAGCCACCTCTTTGCCCCTCCCCCGCTACCAAAAAACAGGCCGTGCTAAAACAAACAGGACCCCTGAGGGACACCCCTGGTCACTGATGTCCATTGTGACTCTGAGCCGTTGACCACTATCCTCTGGATGCGATCGTTCAACCAATTCCTTATCCACTGAACAGTCCACTCATCAAATCCATTTCCCTCCAATTTCTATTGCTAGCCAAAGGAGAGATAATGATTTAAGTTTCAAAACATACAATTTCTTGGATGAACCAGCAGAATATTTATTCATAGGAACATATTACATGCCTTATTAGTTCAGCTTTGATCTCTATGAATCTGCGATAGCAACTTCAACTGTCCCTGGCAAAACAGAGTGCTTGGCCCAGGGACTCCTCCAACCTGGCGGCTTGCTGGGCAGATCTCCAAAGACAGCACCGCATCCCAAATGCACAGGGGACACCCCACAATGCAACAATGCACTAGGCAAGGTGGAGCTTTCCCATCTCTCTCACTCAGCCCATCTCCCAGAGGGATTTACTCCTTGCTATGGACTTCAAATTCTTTTGATGAATTTTACTCAATAAAGGACAATTCTTGAAGTAACTGGCAATTTTGCACTTTCACTGTCATTGCTGTGTGATATTTTAGAAGATAGTGATCAGTGATCATAGTACAGGGAAACAACTGAACGTTTGCTTTCCTAAGGTTTGGGATCTTGACTATACTATTTGCCTGGCCTACATCCCTCAAGATCATGAATTCCACCAGAGTGTGTTCACTGCAGCCCAGGCTACCTACCGATCTTGAACTCTCCAATGAGTTCCTCTGCATTGGTGAGCAAAAGGCCCAGTAATGCATCTCCTCTGGTTGGGCTTTCTATCACAGAATCACAGAACAAGTTAGGATTGGAAAGTACCTCTGGAGATCATCCAGTCCAGCCCCCCTGCCAAGGCAGGGTCACCCAGAGCAAGTGACACAGGAACATGTCCAGGTGGGTTTTGAAGGTCTCCAGAGAGGGAGACTCCGCAACCTCCCTGGGCGGCTGGTTCCAGTACTCTGCTATCCTCAATGTGAAGAAGTTCTTCCTCACGTTGAGGAGCCATATCCACATGTTTCTTTAACGCTTCCAGGGACGGTGACTCTACTACTTCCCTGGGCAGTCTGTTCCAATGCTTTACAACCCTTTCCATGAAGAATTTAGTATTGATCCCTGGGGAATGCCACTGACTACAGGCCTCCAACTGGATTCTACTCCTCTGATCACAACCCTCTGAGCTCTGCCATTCAGCCAGTTCTTGATTCACCTCACTGTCCATTCATCTAACCCACATTTCCTGAGCTTACCTACAAGGATGTTATGGGAGACAGTGTCAAAAGCCTTGCTGAAGTTTAGGTAGACAACATCCGCTGCTCTTCCCTTGTCGACCCATCCTGCCATGCCATCTGGCCTGCCATGCCATCACCCAGATTAGAAAGTTACCCTCAATGAACTCCAAGATGCTCCTAGACTGCTCACATCTTGCTGTGATGCTTTTCCAGTGGATGTCAGGGTGGTTAAGTCCCCCAGCAGGATCAGAGCCTGCGATCATGACGGTTCCTATAGCTGAAGCAAGAACGCTTCATCAACATCCTCCCCTTGATAATGCGGCCTGTAGTAAACACCAGACACAAGGTTTTGTTTGTTGGCTTGGCCTCTTAATTTTCACCCATAAGCTCTCAACCTGTGTACGGCTGGTTGTCAAAACCAGCTCTGTGCAATTAATCAAATTTTTTTCACACAGAGGGAAACCCCTCCCCCCCGCCCCTCCTTCCGGAACATGAGCCAGCATGTGGCCAGGGGTTCAAGAAGGCCAATGGCATCCTGGCTTGTATCAGAAATAGTGTGGCCAGCAGGACTAGGGAAGTGATCTTTCTCCTGTACTCAGCACTGCTGAGGCCACACCTCAAATACTCTGTTCAGTTCTGGGCCCCTCACTACAAGGACATTGAGGTGCTGGAGCAAGTCCAGAGAAGGGCAACAAAGCTGGTGAAAGGTCTGGAGCACAAGTCTTATGAGGAGCTGAAGGAACTGGGGGTATTTAGTCTGGAGGAGGCTCGTTGAGATCTTATTGCTCTCTACAAATACCCAAAAGGAGGTTGTAATGAGGTGGGTGTCAGTCTCCTCTCCCAGGTAACAAGTGACAGGACAAGAGGAAATGGCCTCAAGCTGCGCCAGGGGAGGTTTAGATTGGATATTAGGAAAAATTTCTTTGTGGAAAGGGTTGTGAAGCACTGGAATAGACTGCCCAGGGAAGTGGTAGAGTCACCATCCCTGGAAGTGTTAAAAAATATGTGGATATGGCACTTGAGGACATGGCTTAGTGGTGCACGTGGTGGTGGTTCTAGGTCAGTGGTTGGACTTGATGAACTTAAAGGTCTTTTCCCACCTTAACCATTCTATGATTCTATGATTCCTTGCCTGGCCATCCTGAGCAGTTTATAGCTATCGATTGCAGTGCTCTAATCATGTGATTCATGCCACCAGGTTTCAGTGATAGCGATCAGATCATAGCTTTCCAGCTGCACAGTGTCTTCCAGCTCCTGTTTGTTACCCGTGCTGTGTGTATTGCTATAGCAACACTTCAGTTGGACTGTCGACTGTCTTGTCTTTTTGGAGGGTTGGGGAGCATTCCTCACTACTCTGGTAGGTGTGCTCATGCACCCTGTTGCTTGTGAGTACATGAATTTTACAGCTTTGAACACCCCTCCACCCCCACTCCCCCAAGTTCCTTAGTTTAAAGCACGATTTACTAAGTCAACCAATCTGCCAACAAAGATTCTCCTGCCTCTTCTATATAGGTGGATCCCATCTCTCCCCAATAGACTGCATTCATTGAAGAACATCCTGTGATCATAGAAGCCAAAACCCTGGCGACAACACTGGCCACCAAGCCAGGTGTTGATCTGCGTGATGCGTCGACTTCTGCCCACACCCTTATCCCTGACTGGCAAGACAGAGGAAAAGATCACTTGGGCTCCTGTCCTCTTCGCTTGCACTCCCAGGGTTCTGAAGTCCTGTTTGATCTTGCCCAGACTATGCTTTACCATGTCATTGGTGCCCACATAGAAGAGAAGTAGCAGATAGTAGTCTGTGCTTTTAGCCAGTTGTGACAGCCTCTCTGTGACATCTTGTATCTTGGCTCTTGACAATCAGCAAACTTCCCTAGACTGTATATCAGGTTAGCTGAAGCATGTGCCTCAGTACCTTTCAGCAGAGATTCACCTGCTACTAGCACTCGCTGCTTTCTTTTGCAGATTTTAGTGTGTGCAACTGGTGCAGTTTCTCCCTGTGAGAGTTGTCCATTGGCTCCACCCACTTCCAAGACTTCATATCTGTTGCTGGCTGGTACATACAAGGAAATGAGGGGGAGTGATAGATATCCTGATGACACAAGTCACCAGAGACCATGGCACCTCTGTCTCCAAGGTGCTGTCAGCTTGCTGTTGATGCTCTTTGTCTGCTAGTCCTTGGAGGTCAGTGCCACGGGGCCCTAGTATTTCTTCTTGCAAAGTCTTGAATAATTATTTATTTCTTGTTCCCCCTCCCTAATACAGTGTAGCCTGCTGACTTCCTCCTTCAGCTTCTCCACCCACTGCCTGAGTGACTCCACCTGAACACACTTTGCGCAGGTGGAACTTGCACCCTCCTCCACCCAGACGTGTGGGGTAAAGACTTTACAGCCCTCCACCCGGACAGCAGCTTCCCTGACAGGAAGCTCTGTCTGGGTGGCCACTTCCATTCATCCCAGGCTAGCCTGAGTAGGTAGATGGTCCTTGGCTGCTGCAGAACACAGCCCTCAACAGGTCTCTGCCACCATGCTTCCAACAATCCCAAAGCACTGCCTAAAAAGCCCTTCTAATCCCCATGAGTCCTCAAGCTGCCGGGTATGTTTACATAGCCAACAGCTAGTTGGGGTGACCATCAGGGCCGCAGCCTATGCCTGTGGGTGAGCAGATCAGGCAGCATCCTGACAACTGGTAGAGTGTGCTGCCCTTCTCAGGTGCCCTTCCATGCAAACTTCCGCACTGCTTCTCTCAGATTAGACTCTTTGTTTGCACGCCCTGCTTGCATCATTCCTGGTTGCTGGAGCTCCCTAGGGGCTGGTTATATGTGGCTTCCCAAGGTTTGAACTGGCCGTGGGGATAGCTGGCACCACCCAGCATCTACACGTTGTAGATGAGGTACAGAGTTGGTCATATATAGCACTGCTAGCTAGTATGCTGTATAGTTGGGCATAGTATAGTGTTGCTAGGTTTGAAGTAGGAAAAGTTGCAAAAACATTCATCTTGAGTGAAATAGGAATGCAAAAAAGCAGCACACAACTTAGCAGTGTTACTTTATACTGGTCCTGTTGAATACACTGGCAACTTTCTATCAGTTGAGTGCCTACTGTGTATAATATCTGATAGTGTGAATCCTCAGACCTGTGAGGAGAAATGCACTGTATCAGTGAACACTTCTGTGTAAAGTGACAGAAAGACCTGATCCACTAGTAAATGCTACTGTGGATGTGACTGTGTGCATGAGCAAAAATTGCAAGTCCTTGGCCTGTTCCAAATGTATTCAGGAAAACCTGAATCAGTATTGGCTAGTTTTACAACAAAGTTCTCATGACAGTCATGGAAACTATGCCCTTGTGAGAATGACAAGAAAAGCCCCATAATTTTTACACCTGAGATACTTTTACTATGAAATGAATTCTTTGCATGTGGAAACAAGCAAACTGAGAAACAAATGAAAAGCCTGATGATGCAGCCATGCATCGTTTCCAAAATTATTACTATGGCTCTGACTCTGTAATCAATGTTTACTCTGGTCATGTGACTTCAGCAGCAGCTATATGGTATGACTGCTATATGGTATGACTGCATGATCAGACCTTGTCCTGAAATCTAGCCTGCTATAGAGATACTTTATTGGACTGTAAATTGAAGTAATTAACTGGTGAAAAACTGCATACTAAGAGAGAGGCTGTTTGAAAGACTGTACGTGTCTCTCTAATGAAATGGATTTCATTGTTTTACAGGCATTTTTAACTGCTGTAGGAGACAAGAACCGTAGGGCCGTCCTTGCGCTGGAACATATGTTTGCACCAGTGTTGGATGGAGCTGTGTCCACTCTCTTTGGAGTGTTAATGCTTGCAGGATCGGAGTTTGATTTTATTGCCAGGTAAAGCATTTGTGTGTCTTGACTTTTATTTTTTTCAATAAAAATACGTATGCTTTTAATATTTAAACATTTCAGCGTATCTGTCATTCTATTACCGTGTATGGTGTGTCAAGCATGCTTTTACATCATGGTCCTGTTTTCCCAAGGAATTCTATTAATTCCTTGTCACATGCTGGACACAGTAGTATTTTCATTGCTGGTATTAAAATTTATTCCAGGAAAATCTGACTCCCAGCATGAAAGGAAACAAAAATGGCCCTCTTTAGCAACGTTTTCTACTTCTGAAATTAAGTCAGTTTGAAGCAGCTAGTATTGCCCAATATTAGCTGGATCTTACCTTTAACTTTCCAGATAATAGGTCAGGAGTTCCAGATTTTTCATATGCACAATGATTTGCCTGGAAAGGACACATAAAGTCAGCCCTCTCTGGGCCTTCTCTTGCTATCTTTATATGAGGATTACAGCAACTTTTAAATGGGTGAAGGGAAAAGCCCTGTTTGGGAGCTAGGGAACTATAAGTATGAACACTGAACTTCATGTTAAAATTTCGTAAAGCAAAGTCCAAAGGCTCTTCTGTTTAGAACTACAAGCACAGTTTCTTGTGAATTTAATTAAGACTGTGGATTTGTCAAGCATGAGAGGAGAGCAAATTTTTGAGAAGTACAATGAAACAGAACCTAAGCCATTCCAAGCAACCAGTGGAGCTCTGCAAAATCACTAATCTTAGAAGTAGCACAGATTCTTTGCGGCAAGCTGCAGCACAAAAAAAACACAATTAAATCATAGCACTAAAACAGAACTGAGGTAGAACTGGGCCTAATTAAAATGCTTTGAAAGATGATTTAACTGCTTAGGTAAACATAAACTGGATAGGGAATCAGACTCAGCTGACATCCATTTGACAACAACTACAACAAAACATCAAAGGCGGGAAATGAGAGAAAGACTGCTAAATCTCATCAGGATTTTTTGTTTATCTGTGTAAGAGATTTCACAAATCATTTAGGTTAGAAAAGACCTCCAAGATCAAGTCCAACCTTTGACCGATTACCACCTTGTCAGCCAGACCAGAACACTGAGTGCCATGTCCAGTCATTCCTTGGACACCTCCAGGGATGGGGACTCCACTCTCTAGGTAGCCCATTCCAATGCCAGCAACCCTTTCCATGAAGAAATTCTTCTTGATGTCCAACCTGAACCTCCCCTGGTGCAGCTTGAGGCTGTGTCCTCTTGTCCTGTCACTTGTTACCTGGGAGAACTGACCGCTCCCCACCTGGCTACAACCTTCTGTCAGGGATTTGTAGAGAGCAATGAGGTCTCCCCCAAGCCTCCTTTTCTTCAGGCTAAACACTCCCACTCCCTCAGCTGCTCAGATTTGCAGAAAGGAGGGCTTACACTTTGGTCTAAATACATTGAACTTACATGGGGGTTATTGCTATACAGATATTGCATGCCCTGAAATAGAACTTGTTTTGGGTTTTTTGGGTTTGGGTTTTTTTTTCAGATTAGTATATTTTATTTTATTTTATTTTATTTTATTTTATTTTATTTGAAGAAATAAGGTAGAATTATTATTTTAGGACCTATCTTGTAAGGGATAAACACACTGACATATAGGTTGTTCTTAGATTTAGCCTAAATTTTGAGGGGTATATGTGCTGTGCTACTTTCCTACTTAACAGATAAAAGATTTGGCAAACATGTTTTTGTATCATGGCAAATGGGAAACTATAGCAGCCCTTCATTCAAAATTTGAACTGAATATTCTCTTAGTACATAAAATGAGCATTTACAACTTTTCAACTTCTTTTGTTTTACTTTTTTGTTCAACAAATTCTTGTTTTCTAACACAATCTGACTTTAGTTTGCGTTGTTTAGAAAATAAAATAAAATATCAGAGACTGAGCATTGTTATAGTGGGTGAAGATGACCCCAAACTTCCATAAGGGATAGATTACTCCAACAGTGTAGAATATTACGTAAGTTAACAGAAATTGTATATACCAACTGGTCAGAGTTATAATGTTCTTGGTTATCCTAATGTTAGATGTTTAGAGTAGCACCTTTTTGTGAGGTTGTCTGAAAGAAAATTTCCCAGCACAAATGGATTATTGGTATGTATGGGATAATTGGGCATTTGACCGCCATAAAGATGATGGTCGAAAACAAGTACGAAAACCGAGGAAGAACTTTAACTGCAGCAATTGTGAGTAATTTAACCAAGGCACCTGTAGAGATGGTCTCTGCACCACCTTATACTCCTTCCTTTGTATCACTTGTTGCTTGCCCCCCAATTGCCTTTGCTGTTCCCACTGCTTCTGCTGAGCTTTTCCCTGTGGTTTCTAATATTATCCCTAATCCTCTTGCAACGGAGACAGTGGTGGGGATGGGGGTGTGTATGGATGTGTGAAATGTTCCTCCCCCACCTTCAATGTTACATATATAAATACATCCATCACCCCTGGAACCCCGGGGATTTGGTTATGTGAGGAAATCAAATGTCCAGGTTAAGGGAAGGTAAAGGTTGATGTGCATCATTATCTTCTGATATTAGTCCAGGATGTGATCCATCCTGGGCCAATGTTGATTTGTTGTTGAGGGAGTTGTTCCATCCAGATGAGCAGGACAAGATAGTTGTAAACAATGTGGAATTGATCCTACAAGCAGGGGGAAGTCAGACTGCCTGCCCTCGGGTTGATCCTGATTTGGCTTGTAATAATCAAACAGATAATTGCCAAGCAGTGGCTGCAGATCTGATAAACATGATTTGTGCTTGTGAGGAGATAAGAGTAAATTGAACTAAAGTACAGGAATGTAGACAGAGGCCAGAGGAACACCCCAGCAACTACTGGGGAAGATTGCAACAGGCTTTGTTGACCTATGGGGGAATGACTCTCCAGAATTTTAATAATGAATTAGCAGCAAGTATGTTTGTGGCCCAAGCCACCTCTGACATCTGCAGCAATTTTAAGGATCGCATGTTGGGGTGGCAAGGAAAAAAATTGAAAGATATTATATTGCCTGGAGATTCCAGACATGTACAATATGTAAAGGATTTATTCCTTGACAGCAAGGCATACAAAAATTGTTTGAAAGATACTATTTTTCTATGTACTACTTTAGCAGAAAAAATGGCCACCCTGCATCTCTTTCTAAGCTTCAGTTGTGTCATCAGGAAGTAAAATATTTAAGATTTATATTAACAAAAGGAGAAAGATTAGCAGACCCAGAATGGGTCCAGGCTATTGTAGAAATACCTAGACTGGTAAAAAAGAAACAATTGTGAGGATTTTTTAGGCGCAGTAGGATATTGCAGACTCTAGTTACTGAGGCTAAGGGAACTAAGTAAACAACTGACAGAAGCTACCAAGGCAGAGGAAGTGGAGCCTATATGTTTTCTTCCAGAGGAAGAAAAGACTTTCCATGCTATAAAAAGAGCTTTAGATTCTGCTCCAGCACTCCAAGCCCTTTGTGCATGAGAACAAAGGAGTAGCCAGCAGAGTCCTGTGAGACACTGGGAAAATTGATGTCTCAAGACATTTTGGGGTGCATATATGTGGGGGAAGGGGTGGGTCAAGCCTTGCCCTGGTAAGGCGATGCACTGCCCTGTACATCCCCCACCCCCCTATGGAGCCGGTATCTCAGGCTGCCAATCACTGGCACAGCGGAGGCCATGCTCCACACCTGCCTCTGGATCCCCTAACCCAGTTCCTGAATGGCCAAATGACCAGAAGTCCCACCCGAGGGAAGGGCCCAGGAAGCCCAAGGGACATTTAAGGCTGAACACAAGGCAAGCATACACCTTGACCCTACCTCCTCTTGGAATTTCTATCTGAACACTGCTGGAATCTGGGAGTTGATAGCTATATGTGTGATTTCTATATCTTTTCTGTCTTCTCTTTCTTCTAATTCCCTCTTCTTGGAATTTTTGAGCAACTTAAAATTGAACGGGCTTAGAGTTTGCTAAGTTAAATTGGCCAAGTTAATTGGCTTTAAGAAATTTTCATGTTGATTGAATGCTGCTCTAAACCTTTTGCCAAAATTTCTTTGATTTTTTAAAGTTGCCAGTAAAGTTCTTTTTGTTGGTTTGACCTCTTGAGAATATCTTGTTGGTATTTCTTCCACGCGTCTAACTGGGAGTACATGAACAACCGTAAAACCTTTTAAGTGTCTTGTTGAGTGAGGTTGTTTGGGGCCTTACAAGTCTTTACTCAAAAGCTAGGTCCACACTGCTGCTCTGTGGCTTATTACTCAACTGAACTAGATCCTGTAGCAGCAGGGAATAATTCCTGTGTCAACATGACAGCAATAACAGCAACTATCATGAAGAGGAGCAAACCATTGATTCTGGGTCACCCAACCACTGTGTGTCCCCCACGTGAAATAGAACCGATTCTTAAAAAACATGCTACACAAACATCGTCCCCATAAAGAGCACATCGTTATGAATTAAAAATTTGGAAAGCAGACAATATTACTTTGAAAAGATACATTGTTTTGAATTCAGCAATTTTATTGCCTCTTCCCTCCAATGGTGAGTGGCATCATGATTATGCTGAGATAGTGTTTCGCTCCAGCCAACTACGGGAAGATCTGTGAGATTGCCGTCTAGAGAACTTGGATCTAACCCTGTTCACCAATGGATCTTCATACTACAGGAACGAAAAATGACACACGGACTATGCGGTGGTGAGAAACTTAGAGGTACTTGAAACAGAACCTCTACAATCCTTGGTGAGTGCCCAAGGAGCTGAATACACTGAATTAACAACATGTCCCTGATGGGGACATAATCAATGAGTGACTATTTATGCTGATTCTAAATACACTTTTGAAGAGCATCATGCAGCATCTGTGCTATGGAAAGAATGAGAGTTCATTACCTCAGCAGAAAAGAATATATTTCTAGTGGAACTGAAATCTGAATGCCATTGGAAGCTATTACACTTCCAAGGGAAATTGCTTTGGTGCATTGTCCAGCTCATACCAAAGGTTCCAATGAAATGGAAAGAAATAATAAAATTACTCAAACCTGTAGTCAGATAGGTTTTAAAAGGCCTGAGGTTTAGGAATAGTACTATAGGATATCAGGATATTGGAAATACCCCTCCCCAACCTCTAAAGTTGTCATCAACAGGAGCAGTGTTTGGCAGACACTTAATTATACCCGGGACCTTTGTCCCTGCTAGAGCCAGACTCTTAGATGGAGATGAACGGGTTATCAAATTTGCATGGTGTCCTGGGTTGATGCTGAATTGCATCCCCATTCATCTGTTTAGCTCAGAAATAAGTTTTGCACCTTTAAAACTGGATCTGAGAGTGGAAGGAGAAGCGGTGGAATGTCTGAGGTGGTTGTTTCCAAAACATAACAATAAGAGTTTTCAGCTTTCCTACACACACACAGCCTGTGTTGTCTGCAGTGCGGACGGCAAGAGAGAGCTCTACTTTGCTTTTCGTTAGTTCTTGTCTAGCTGAAGCAGAGAAGTTTTCCGGACTGTGGGTTTTTTTCTTTTTTTCTTGGAACTGTTTAAACCTGCTCTGGACTAAAACCCAGAAGAGCACCAGGAGCTCACATCTGTAGCCCACTGGGCCTGGCCTGGGCCTGGGATTTCCCAGCACCGGAGAGACTGACAACGACTGAGTGAGCCGAATTGCATCCCACAAGAGAGACTTTCTGAATTCATCATCTCTTCAGAGCAGCGAGAGGTTTTGTTGCTTAGTATTGTTCATTGGTTGTACTGAGAAGTGCTTTGCTTGTTAAGTAAACAATTTTTTTCCACTTTCCTCCAAGGAAATATTTTTCCCCGAACCAGCAGGGGGAGGGGCCGTTTGGATTTGCTTTCTAGAGGGACCCCATTCGGAGGTTTCTTCCCAAATTTGCCCTAAACCAGGACACATGGAAATACAAAAACATCTACAAGAAAATAAAGCACAAGCCCAATGGCTTCACCCAATACTAGCAGGAATGCAAGTACATGATATCCAGTCTGAGGATACAGTAATGATAAAAGTCCACTCTCGCAAAGCAAAGTTGGACCATAAATGGGACAGTCCATATACTGTGCTATTAACTTCTCATTTTGTAGTAAATGTTACAGGGAAAGGCAATTGTATTCATCACTCACACGTTAAATGAATTTCTAAAGAATAGATAGTTGGAATGGATTGTTATTCTTTTATGAACTACTACTATGAGTTGTGTAATGTACGTTCTTTAATCCAAAATGTAAATAACTGAAGGATAATAACCTATATATAAAGTGATATAAGTATTTTGTGCAATATTAAGTGTTTAATTTAGCATATGTATTTTTAATTTATTCTGCAATCGTATGCAATCCATCTGTTTTTACAATATCTTTGCCTCCTCTCTTCCCCCTCCCACCCTCTTAAACCTTATTTCAGGTATTTTTTTGCTGTTCTGACAATCTTAACCATTTTGGGAGTTCTCAATGGTTTGGTGCTGCTTCCTGTTCTTCTTTCACTTTTCGGACCATACCCTGAGGTTAGTAAAATTAATGGTGAACAGAAGAAATAATATTATCTCTCCCACTCTAACCAACCTCCTTCTTTAGAAACTCCTTATATTTTAAATTCTCTTGGATTTTAAAAATATTTATTGTAACTTTCTTGGTCTAGTTTTAATTTTAATATTTGTTGAATGTTACGTTTGTTATTTATTTGGTCTTATTCTACCTTCTTATACCTTCTAAGTTTTTTCAATAAGTATTGGTTTAGAGACTGAAATCAACATGCTAAACACAAATGTAGATATTAGGTAACCTTTTAAAAACCAATTGTTATATGCCAATATAAAACCAGGCTTTTCCCCAAGACTTTGCAAAAGACAGCTAATTTTGTACACATCTTCTCTTTTTCCACCCACTGCCCCTGTTGCTTCCCTCAAAATATTCAACTCATTAGACCACCAAGAAGCCCTGTGTGGACCAACATTACACCAGTGGTGGTCTATAGACCACACCCTGGTAATCATGTCCAGAAGTTTGCCAAAAGGTGCCTCTCACCACCCTATGCCTCTCTATGGTATTCGTTTGGCTCAAGCAAAGATTTTAGTGGGTTGAAGGCTCAACCTGGTTGTTGAAGACTTTACAGTATAAAGCCCAAGTCCAGCAAAAAAAGGATTCATAGCTATCAAATTTGTATTTGGTTATTCATTATCTTCAGATCAGCTAACACAGTTGTGTTATGTATAGATCTATTTATCATGTATTATTAGAATCAGTAATGCTATGCTGCATGTTTTTATATATGTGTGTGTGCATGTCTATAAAAATGAAACACAAGGCACATATACAATGCTAGTAATATTTGGGATGTATTTATTTTGGGTCTTAGTATTTGTGGTGGGTTGACTTTGGCTAACAGCCAAATGCCCACTCAGCTGCTCATTCACTCCCCCTCCTCAGTGGGACAAGGGATAAAAAAAGCTCATGGACTGATATAAGGACAGGGAGATTGCTTACTAATTACTGCCTTTGCCAAAACAGACTCAACTTGGGGAAAATAATTTAATTTATTGCCAATTAAAAGAGATTCAGGTATTGAGAAGCAAAAACAAACACTGAAACTATGCCTTTCCTCCCCCTTTCCCATGGCCAACTTCACTCCTTCATTCTAGATTCCCGTATGTCCACTCAAGCAGCAGAGGAAGACAGGAGGTAGAGATTTCTCTCAGGATATAGTGGTTTCTTTCTACTCCTTCTCCCCTCTCACACTTTTGCCTTGCTGCGGTGTGAGCTCTCCCACAGGCTGCAATCCTTCAGGAAAAAAATAACTGCTCCAGCATTAGTCTTCCGTCGGCTGCAATGAATATCTGTTCCAGAACCATGAAGCAACTACTCTTCCTTCTCTGACCTTAGTACCATTCCTAAACCACAACCTTTTCCCCCATGTCTGATGATTTCTTCACTTTCTTGGATATGTTTTCACAGAGGCACCACCAGATTCATTGATTGGCTTGTCTGTGGCCTGCAGTGGGGCTGTTGTGGAGCCAGCTGAAATTGGCTCTATTCAACACATGGCACCTCTTCCCACAGAAGAAGGCCACCCCTGAAAACATCCTGTCCTGCTTCAAAAACCTTGCCACATACACTGAATACAGTATTCACAGAATCACAGAATTTGCTGAGTTGGAAGGGACCCATGAGGATCACTGAGTCTAACTCATGGCCCTGCACTGCACCATCCCCAAGAGTCGCACCATGTGCCTGACAGTGTTGTCCAAATGCTTCTTGAACTCCATCAGGCTTGGTGCTGTGACCACTGCCCTGGGGAGCCTGTTCCAGTGCCCAAACACACTCTAGATAAAGAACCTTTTCTGCATATCCAACCTTAACCTCCCCTGACACAACTTCAGGCCCTTCCCTTGGGTCCTGTCACTGATCACCACAGAGATCAGTGCCTGCCTCTCCCCTTCCTCTCACAAAGAAGTTGTAGACTGCAATGAGGTGTCCCCTCAGTCTCTTCTTCTCCAGGCTGAACAAGCCGAATGACAGCAGCTCCTCATATGGCTTCCCCTCAAGGCCCTTCACCATCTTCATTGCCCTCCTTTGGACGCTGCCTAAGATTTTAATATCACACAGTACTTGAGGTGAGGCCACAGCAGTGCAGAGCAGAGTGGAATAATCCCCTTCCTTGACTGGCTGGCGATGCTGTGCCTGATGCACCCCAGGACAGGGTTGGCCCTCCTGGCTGCCAGGGCACTGCTGACTTATATTCAACTTGCCATCGACCAGGACCCCCAGGTCCCTTTCCATGGCACTGCTTTCCAGCCTCTCATTCCCCAATCTGTCCATACATCCAGGGTTGCCCCATTCCAGGTGCAGAATCCAGTACTTTCCCTCATTGAACTTCATATGGTTGGCGATTGCCCAGCCCTCTAATTTATCAAGGTCTCTCTGACTTCAAGCTAGTCAACAGCTCCTCCCAATTTTGTATCATCTGCAAACTTGCTTGGTATCCCTTCAAGTCCTGTGTCCAAGCCACTTATGAAGATGTTGAAGAGCACAGAGCCAAAGATGGAGCCCTGTAGAACCCCATTAGTGACCAGTCGCCAGTCTGATGTCACCCCATTCGTTAGAACCCTTTGTGCCTGACCCATGAGCCAGTTCCTCACCCATCTGTCTTGGTTTAACACAGCCTAAGGGGAACACTCTAAAATGAGCTCTCCCCCTTTGTTTTAACCAATCCCTTTCCACCAATAAGGAAAAACAAAATATGAGTAAAAATAAGTGTAAAAAATAAGTTTACTAACAAGTGAAGCAGCAACAGGCAAAAAATAACAGTAAATAATCACTAGATAAAAAATTACTGAATCTCACTGTGTGGAAAAATTACACTATGAAAAGCCAGTGTCCATAAAGATGACAGAGGAGTCCTGCAACTTTATTCAAATAAAGGGAGAGAGTCCACTGGGGCATATGCCCATGAGGTTTTCTCTCTTGAGGTTTTGGAGGACACAGCCTCCTTTTAAACTCCCAGCTGCATGCTTCCCTCTTCCTTTCTCCAGGCTGAGGTACTAGGAAGGCACAGCATTCCCAAACTGCCTACCACATAGTCCCCCCTTAAACATGTCATTTTCCCAAAAGTTCAGAAATTCGGGCTTGTGCAGACCCATTTGTCTCTTTCAGGAGTCAGACTGGGTTCTGTAACAGACCTTTGTCTTGAAGTTAGTAAAGACATTAAGACCCATTTCAAAGATGTTAACACCCATACCCTCACCCATGGAATTGTTTGTGAAGACATTAGCACATATCTTTCCTATCATCACGAACTCCATGGAAACAAAGAGAAACTTAAAATGGCAGAATATTCCTCCCTTCCAAGATGGCAGCCCTGATGGATGCCTCTATTGCTCAAGAGACAAAGGGAAAGGGGCCTCAGGTCTTCTCCCCCTCTTATCACTCTGGTGACAGCAGCTCTGTTGAGAAAGGTGGCTAGCATTCAGTCAAGGGTAGAACTCATGGAGGGAGTTTGCCTTTTCCTTGGCAGAAGCAGCAGGCTGGGGCCGCTTGGTGCCTTCTTGCTTCAGCCAGGTGTTGCTGGCAGGCTGGGGACCGCATGGAGTGCAGTTGCTCCAATCTTTCCTGGTTTGGTGCTGCAACTATGGGCAGTCATTCCCAGAATTTGCCCCAAGGCTGTCCAAGACCCCAGAACACACCTTCTCCAAAAAGTGGAAAAAACTCCAAAGAAAACCCAAAATGGAAACCTCTGCCCTCACTTCCTCAGCTCTATGGCAAAAACCAAGAGAGAGACTCTGCCTGACTCAAAAACCACAGGGCCAGAAAGAGGTTGGCTGTAGTGCTCCAACTTTTTTTAGGAACCATGGCATGCCGTTCGGCCCTGTTTTTGTCTGTGGTCTTAAAGAGACAGCAACCATTTTTGGGCATAGATAACAGAATACAATAACATTTTGGGTTACCCAAGACACCATCACATGACGTGTTTATCCAGTTGTGTACTGGACATTTTGTCCAGAAGGATCTTGGGAAAAAAAGTATTGAAAGCTTTAGTGAAATCCAAAAAGATGACACCACCTGGCTTCCCATGATCAACCAGGTGGGTTACCTTATCATAAAAGGCAATCAGGTTTGACAATCAGGACTTTCTCCTCATGAAGCCGTGATGGCTGTAAATAGTGACTGTGTTGTCCTTCAGGTGTTTTCCAATACCTTCCATAATAATCTTCTCCGTGGCTTTACCAGGCACTGAAGTGAGACTGACAGGCCTGTAGTTTCTGGAGTCATCCTTTTTGCCTTTTGTGACAATTGGGACAATGTTCACCAGCTTCCAGTCAGCCAGGAACTCTCCAAATTCCTAAGACTGTTCAAAAATCCTTGAGAGAGGCCTCATGATGACATCAGCCAGTTCTTTAAGTCTTCTCGGATGAATCCCATCAGGCTCTAGAGATTTATATGTATGGAGCTGGAGCAGCAGATCCCACACAAGTTCAGGGTCAACTGGGGGTTGATCATTCTCACAGGCATGGGCCTCCAGCTCAGGGCACTGGGACCCCCTTTAGTCCATCAGCCATGTTGAAGACAGAGGCAAAGAAAGCATTAAACATCTCTACCTTGTTCATGTCCCTGTTTGTGAGGCAATCATACTCGTCCTGGAATGGACTGATGTCATTTCTGTACTGCCTTTAGCTATGAATGTATTTAAAGAAACTCTTTCAATTATCCCCTACATTACTGGCACCTCCAACTCCAATTGAGCTTTGTCTGCATGAATTTTCTCCCTGCAGTGGCAGCAGCATCTCTGTATTCCTCCCATGTCAACTGACTTTGCTTCCACTGGCCATACACCTTTCTTTTTTGCCTTATTTCCAAGAGACAATCCCTGTTTATCCAAGTTGGCCTTCTGCCTAGCCTGCTTGACTTCTGACATTTAGGAATTGCCTGCTCCTGTGCCCTTTAGATGTGGAGCTTAAAAAGTGACCAGCAATGATGGACCCCAGCACCTGAAAAGGCATTTTTTCCAGGGGACCTTACTTACTAATTCTCTGAGCAGCCTGAAGTCTGCTTTCCTCATGTCCAGGGTTGAAGTTTTGCTGGCACTTTTCCTCCTGTCAACAGAATTTTGAACTCAGCTGTATCAGGATTGCTGTGGTCAAGTAAAATAAAACAGTTTTTTAGAACAATGGTTTTGACAAAAGTGCATAATCTCTTATATACCTAGATGGCTTGTTCCTTATTCTATATATATATATATATATATATATATATGTGCATATACTGCAAGTATGTGTATCCATTTCTCTTTGCAGCTAGACACTGAACCATACTATACATACAAATTTGAGATTATTTATGAAATCATGTGACTTAGGGCCACAAAGATGATCAGAAGGCTGAAGTACCTCTCCTATAAAGACAGGCTGAGAGAGCTGGGGCTGTTTAGCCTGGAGAAGAGAAGGCCTTAGAGGGGATCTAAGAGGACCCTTCTAGTACCTAAAGGGGTCTACAAGTAATCTGGAGAGGGACTATTTTCAAGGGCATGTAGTGATAGGATATGGGGGAATGGCCTTTAGATGAAGGACGGCAGGTTTAGATTAAATGTTAGGAAGAAATTCGTTACTGTGAGAGTGGTGAGGCACTGGCACAAATTGCCCAGAGAAGCTGTGACTGCCCCATCCCTGGGACATATTCAAGGCCAGGTTGGGTGGGGGTCTAACAAACCTGCTCTAGTGGAAGGTTTCCCTGCCCATGGCAGGGGGGTTTTAGCTAGATGATCTTTAGGTCCCTTCCAACCCAAACCATTCAATGCTTCTGTGATTAATGTATGCTGAAGAGGAAGGCAAGTCCAGGAATTCTTTCTATATTTATACGTGTAAGTGTGCATGTTTGTGTACAGATATGTACTTGCTGAGACAATAATACATAGACAAATATATATAATCTTATTTGCATACATCTCCTGAGATGGACATTATGTTTCTTTTTCTTTCATGCTTTTTTTTTATTGTAATACAGGTGTTGATCAGAAAACTGGTGCTAATGTTCTCATGGCATGAAAAGGTGTATTTGGCCAAAGAATTTTTCTGTTAAGTGCTAATAATAATAATAAAGGTAATGCTAATTGAATGATACTGAATACTTGTAATTATAATTATCACTGTCATTATCAGGTTTCTCCAGCCAGTAGACAAAACAAGTTATCTACTCCATCTTCTGACCCACCTCCCAGCATTATGAGGTTTGCACTGCCACTCGGGCACACAAATAATGGGTCAGATTCCTCTGATTCTGAGTACATCTCTCAAAATGCAGGCATCAGTAAAGAGCTCCATCAGTATGAGGCTATTCAAGGCTCTCTGGCACCAGTCCATCAAGTAATAATAGAAGCCACTGAGAATCCTGTCTTTACAAGATCCACTGTAAGTAGCTCACATATTGACTGGAGGGAGGGCAAGAATAATTTTGTTTGGTTGTGATTTTTGAATTTAAATCTATTTTTGAGGGAAAGTTATAATATTTCTTTCATGTTGCTGTCTGATTATGCTTTGTGACTGTGCCGAAATATGGAGCACTTGTAGACAGGCTGTGAAGGATTCCCTTTAGAATCAAGTTGGGGGTAAAATTATGGCACCAAAGCTGAGATCTTCAGCATATGTAGTTGCTGTTGTATCATATTAACACCAGCCACAAAAGAGAAATTTTAGTTTATTCAATGATTTCTGTGGGTGACCTCCAGGAAAGAAAGTGGGGAAAAGTTTAAAATATCCAAACCTCTTCCACACAGTCCCATGTGTGTCACCATCTCATATACCTCTTCTCTGGACAGCTCACTTAGAGAGAAAGACTTATAGAGCCCAGGAAAAAAAAAAAAACTGTTTCAGGGTTATGTCAAATCTTGTATCTGTTCCATCTTGCTAATGAGTTGACATAACTGCAAATTCAAAAGAAATTGTAAAAAGTTCCACCTCCTGCTCCCCATGATGTTGCATGTTGAATTGCAGTGTCGATCTCTTTTTGTTCATCAGAGGCCTAAAAATATGTACAAGCACAGTCACATTCGAAGTTGGACACAGTTTATTGATTGATGTGGCCCCTGTGCTTCATGCTTTTTAAAGAAATCTGGGAAAAGATTCCTACAGTCTGTACAAAGTACCCCAGTAACTTACTGTGGGTGTACACTGTGTGGAGCCTTTTATGAATGCTTGCAGTTCTTATTGAACGAGTTAAGATCAAGTGCTTGCTATCCATCCCTTTGAAAAGATGAAGCAGTATGTTGGAAGTGTAGCATATGTTTGCCTTGCTTTTTCAGAGGCATAACCATGTGTCTTCCTTTCAGGTGGTTCAGCCAGAGACAAGATATCAGTCAAGTCCCAGAATTCAGTTGAATCCAGAGGCTGGCATTCAACATCCACAGCATCAGGGCAGACAACCGAAATGGGAAACAAGGGAAGGGCTACAATCACCTCCTTACTGCCGTTGCAGTGACAATTTTGAAATTTCTACTGAACAGCATACAGGACCTAGCAATAGGGATTTCTTGGGTCGCAAGGCTTTTTCTCATAACATAAAAAGCCCAGTGTTTGGTGCCATGAGTGGCTCAGAACCAGTCTACTGCCAGCCTATTACTACTGTTGCTGCCTCAGCTTCAGTGACTCTTGCTGTCCACTCTATCATCCACAACCACAACTCCTGGGGAGGGAGCTTTCTACCCTACAAGGGATACTATGAATCTGACCCTGGGCCATTTGAGGACCCCCATGTGCCTTTTGATGTGTGGTATGAAAGAAGAAATTCTAAAGTGCAAGTAATAGAACTGCAAGATCTTGAATATGAAGAAAGTATACCTGACAACAACTCAGAATAAGGTAGAATAAGGTAGATCTGTCTCCTGTGGCCAGTAGATTTGCCTGTCTTGGTTAATGATGTTGTTAATGATGCTTCTCTACCCTAGTTATCTTGTAGCAGTCTCAAGCTTTAAATCTGGAAAGGTAATTTATTTGAGTGGTACAGTGGTAGAAACAGCTCAAACTGGGTGCCTCCAGAGAGGGACCCTGAACAAAGAAATACCTGGGCTATTATATCCTTACAGCCTAAGTTTCCCAGCCCTCACATGACAATTTGGTCCAATAATAATATTTAGGTCTGGGGTCTTCTTGTTCTTCATTGGTTCTCTTAATTGTCATTGTAATAGCAGGCCATTTCTTCTCTTATCTGTGAGGTTGCAGCTTCTGCTGAAGGGGTAGTGGCCTTCCTTGCTTCCTTATCTTTCATCGTGAACTGGCTCTGTAGTCTCCTTTTACTAAACTAGGTAAAAGTTTGGGTATCTAGGTTTGCAGCCTAAGGCTTCAGAAAATTTTGCTACTAATGCTAAGCAAATTATTCTTAACAAGTTCTTTATAAGTAGTATACCAAGTTGCACAACAGTCGCCTCTTTTGTTTTTATAGGCATACCTGCTTTAGAAGGGGTCATCAAGAAGGGTGTGTCTATACCCTTGCATGCTCCAAAGTATTATGTTTCTTCAATAAGTCTGAACATATTGAAAAATACAAAAGAACAATAAGAGCATAACAACTACAGGAAGTAAAATTTTAATAGGAGTGGCTAATAAGCTTGATAACCAATAATTAATTCCCCAATTGATGAACAGTGTTTCCCACCAATCTTTTGGGGTGCCTGGCTGTAAATGGGAGACTAATGATTGAACAGTTAGCATTTGTTAACACCTTGCCTGTGTTATTAACATAGAAACATCAAGACTAAGCTGCACAAGCACTCCCTTGACTGTCTAACAATAAATTTAAAGCCATTCAGTTTGGAAACACCATTTTAGTTTGTCTGATATTGCTTGTATGGAGGCAATACAATGATAAGAGTTAGCTGCTGTATTATTAATAAAAACTGTCAAACAATGGAAGAAACCCAGGAAGTATGCTATTCTGAAATTGGCCTATTAGGGTCGTCACCCATTCTGGATATACAAAGTATTACTAAAAAAGGAAGCAAGGAGTGTCAAGAGTATCAATATCACAAGTTCCCACATATAATCAATATAAAGGCTATACAATTAGAGCTAAACAGGCTGAGCACAACAAATTTATTTCATCTGGATGTTATTCTCAAATTATCAATACCTTCCATTGTCGCACCAGTTTATGTGTCTGGAGGCAGTTTCCCTACTTATACTTCCCTTACTCAAACCCTGTCAGTATTATTCCCAATTACCTTAAAACAATTATTAGAACACCTTCTAGGATGACATGAAATGCACTTGTAACAAAATAACCAAAGCTGACCATACTGCAGGATTGATGGGGTACTGTGATGGTGTCAGTCATTCATTTAACGGATATTCTTTAGAAATTCATTTAACGTGTGAGTGATGAATACAATTGCCTTTCCCTGTAACATTTACTACAAAATGAGAAGTTAATAGCACAGTATATGGACTGTCCCATTTATGGTCCAACTTTGCTTTGCAAGAGTGGACTTTTATCATTACTGTATCCTCAGACTGGATATCATGTACTTGCATTCCTGCTAGTATTGGGTGAAGCCATTGGGCTTGTGCTTTATTTTCTTGTAGATGTTTTTGTATTTCCATGTGTCCTGGTTTAGGGCAAATTTGGGAAGAAACCTCCGAATGGGGTCCCTCTAGAAAGCAAATCCAAACGGCCCCTCCCCCTGCTGGTTCGGGGAAAAATATTTCCTTGGAGGAAAGTGGAAAAAAATTGTTTACTTAACAAGCAAAGCACTTCTCAGTACAACCAATGAACAATACTAAGCAACAAAACCTCTCGCTGCTCTGAAGAGATGATGAATTCAGAAAGTCTCTCTTGTGGGATGCAATTCGGCTCACTCAGTCGTTGTCAGTCTCTCCGGTGCTGGGAAATCCCAGGCCCAGGCCAGGCCCAGTGGGCTACAGATGTGAGCTCCTGGTGCTCTTCTGGGTTTTAGTCCATAGCAGGTTTAAACAGTTCCAAGAAAAAAAGAAAAAAACCCACAGTCCGGAAAACTTCTCTGCTTCAGCTAGACAAGAACTAACGAAAAGCAAAGTAGAGCTCTCTCTTGCCGTCCGCACTGCAGACAACACAGGCTGTGTGTGTGTAGGAAAGCTGAAAACTCTTATTGTTATGTTTTGGAAACAACCACCTCAGACATTCCACCGCTTCTCCTTCCACTCTCAGATCCAGTTTTAAAGGTGCAAAACTTATTTCTGAGCTAAACAGATGAATGGGGATGCAATTCAGCATCAACCCAGGACACCATGCAAATTTGATAACCCGTTCATCTCCATCTAAGAGTCTGGCTCTAGCAGGGACAAAGGTCCTGGGTATAATTAAGTGTCTGCCAAACACTGCTCCTGTTGATGACAACTTTAGAGGTTGGGGAGGGGTATTTCCAATATCCTGATATCCTATAGTACTATTCCTAAACCTCAGGCCTTTTAAAACCTATCTGACTACAGGTTTGAGTAATTTTATTATTTCTTTCCATTTCATTGGAACCTTTGGTATGAGCTGGACAATGCACCAAAGCAATTTCCCTTGGAAGTGTAATAGCTTCCAATGGCATTCAGATTTCAGTTCCACTAGAAATATATTCTTTTCTGCTGAGGTAATGAACTCTCATTCTTTCCATAGCACAGATGCTGCATGATGCTCTTCAAAAGTGTATTTAGAATCAGCATAAATAGTCACTCATTGATTATGTCCCCATCAGGGACATGTTGTTAATTCAGTGTATTCAGCTCCTTGGGCACTCACCAAGGATTGTAGAGGTTCTGTTTCAAGTACCTCTAAGTTTCTCACCACCGCATAGTCCGTGTGTCATTTTTCGTTCCTGTAGTATGAAGATCCATTGGTGAACAGGGTTAGATCCAAGTTCTCTAGACGGCAATCTCACAGATCTTCCCGTAGTTGGCTGGAGCGAAACACTATCTCAGCATAATCATGATGCCACTCACCATTGGAGGGAAGAGGCAATAAAATTGCTGAATTCAAAACAATGTATCTTTTCAAAGTAATATTGTCTGCTTTCCAAATTTTTAATTCATAACGATGTGCTCTTTATGGGGACGATGTTTGTGTAGCATGTTTTTTAAGAATCGGTTCTATTTCACGTGGGGGACACACAGTGGTTGGGTGACCCAGAATCAATGGTTTGCTCCTCTTCATGATAGTTGCTGTTATTGCTGTCATGTTGACACAGGAATTATTCCCTGCTGCTACAGGATCTAGTTCAGTTGAGTAATAAGCCACAGAGCAGCAGTGTGGACCTAGCTTTTGAGTAAAGACTTGTAAGGCCCCAAACAACCTCACTCAACAAGACACTTAAAAGGTTTTACGGTTGTTCATGTACTCCCAGTTAGACGCGTGGAAGAAATACCAACAAGATATTCTCAAGAGGTCAAACCAACAAAAAGAACTTTACTGGCAACTTTAAAAAATCAAAGAAATTTTGGCAAAAGGTTTAGAGCAGCATTCAATCAACATGAAAATTTCTTAAAGCCAATTAACTTGGCCAATTTAACTTAGCAAACTCTAAGCCCGTTCAATTTTAAGTTGCTCAAAAATTCCAAGAAGAGGGAATTAGAAGAAAGAGAAGACAGAAAAGATATAGAAATCACACATATAGCTATCAACTCCCAGATTCCAGCAGTGTTCAGATAGAAATTCCAAGAGGAGGTAGGGTCAAGGTGTATGCTTGCCTTGTGTTCAGCCTTAAATGTCCCTTGGGCTTCCTGGGCCCTTCCCTCGGGTGGGACTTCTGGTCATTTGGCCATTCAGGAACTGGGTTAGGGGATCCAGAGGCAGGTGTGGAGCATGGCCTCCGCTGTGCCAGTGATTGGCAGCCTGAGATACCGGCTCCATAGGGGGGTGGGGGATGTACAGGGCAGTGCATCGCCTTACCAGGGCAAGGCTTGACCCACCCCTTCCCCCACATATATGCACCCCAAAATGTCTTGAGACATCAATTTTCCCAGTGTCTCACAGGACTCTGCTGGCTACTCCTTTGTTCTCATGCACAAAGGGCTTGGAGTGCTGGAGCAGAATCTAAAGCTCTTTTTATAGCATGGAAAGTCTTTTCTTCCTCTGGAAGAAAACATATAGGCTCCACTTCCTCTGCCTTGGTAGCTTCTGTCAGTTGTTTACTTAGTTCCCTTAGCCTCAGTAACTAGAGTCTGCAATATCCTACTGCGCCTAAAAAATCCTCACAATTGTTTCTTTTTTACCAGTCTAGGTATTTCTACAATAGCCTGGACCCATTCTGGGTCTGCTAATCTTTCTCCTTTTGTTAATATAAATCTTAAATATTTTACTTCCTGATGACACAACTGAAGCTTAGAAAGAGATGCAGGGTGGCCATTTTTTCTGCTAAAGTAGTACATAGAAAAATAGTATCTTTCAAACAATTTTTGTATGCCTTGCTGTCAAGGAATAAATCCTTTACATATTGTACATGTCTGGAATCTCCAGGCAATATAATATCTTTCAATTTTTTTCCTTGCCACCCCAACATGCGATCCTTAAAATTGCTGCAGATGTCAGAGGTGGCTTGGGCCACAAACATACTTGCTGCTAATTCATTATTAAAATTCTGGAGAGTCATTCCCCCATAGGTCAACAAAGCCTGTTGCAATCTTCCCCAGTAGTCGCTGGGGTGTTCCTCTGGCCTCTGTCTACATTCCTGTACTTTAGTTCAATTTACTCTTATCTCCTCACAAGCACAAATCATGTTTATCAGATCTGCAGCCACTGCTTGGCAATTATCTGTTTGATTATTACAAGCCAAATCAGGATCAACCCGAGGGCAGGCAGTCTGACTTCCCCCTGCTTGTAGGATCAATTCCACATTGTTTACAACTATCTTGTCCTGCTCATCTGGATGGAACAACTCCCTCAACAACAAATCAACATTGGCCCAGGATGGATCACATCCTGGACTAATATCAGAAGATAATGATGCACATCAACCTTTACCTTCCCTTAACCTGGACATTTGATTTCCTCACATAACCAAATCCCCGGGGTTCCAGGGGTGATGGATGTATTTATATATGTAACATTGAAGGTGGGGGAGGAACATTTCACACATCCATACACACCCCCATCCCCACCACTGTCTCCGTTGCAAGAGGATTAGGGATAATATTAGAAACCACAGGGAAAAGCTCAGCAGAAGCAGTGGGAACAGCAAAGGCAATTGGGGGGCAAGCAACAAGTGATACAAAGGAAGGAGTATAAGGTGGTGCAGAGACCATCTCTACAGGTGCCTTGGTTAAATTACTCACAATTGCTGCAGTTAAAGTTCTTCCTCGGTTTTCGTACTTGTTTTCGACCATCATCTTTATGGCGGTCAAATGCCCAATTATCCCATACATACCAATAATCCATTTGTGCTGGGAAATTTTCTTTCAGACAACCTCACAAAAAGGTGCTACTCTAAACATCTAACATTAGGATAACCAAGAACATTATAACTCTGACCAGTTGGTATATACAATTTCTGTTAACTTACGTAATATTCTACACTGTTGGAGTAATCTATCCCTTATGGAAGTTTGGGGTCATCTTCACCCACTATAACAATGCTCAGTCTCTGATATTTTATTTTATTTTCTAAACAACGCAAACTAAAGTCAGATTGTGTTAGAAAACAAGAATTTGTTGAACAAAAAAGTAAAACAAAAGAAGTTGAAAAGTTGTAAATGCTCATTTTATGTACTAAGAGAATATTCAGTTCAAATTTTGAATGAAGGGCTGCTATAGTTTCCCATTTGCCATGATACAAAAACATGTTTGCCAAATCTTTTATCTGTTAAGTAGGAAAGTAGCACAGCACATATACCCCTCAAAATTTAGGCTAAATCTAAGAACAACCTATATGTCAGTGTGTTTATCCCTTACAAGATAGGTCCTAAAATAATAATTCTACCTTATTTCTTCAAATAAAATAAAATAAAATAAAATAAAATAAAATAAAATATACTAATCTGAAAAAAAAACCCAAACCCAAAAAACCCAAAACAAGTTCTATTTCAGGGCATGCAATATCTGTATAGCAATAACCCCCATGTAAGTTCAATGTATTTAGACCAAAGTGTAAGCCCTCCTTTCTGCAAATCTGAGCAGCTGAGGGAGTGGGAGTGTTTAGCCTGAAGAAAAGGAGGCTTGGGGGAGACCTCATTGCTCTCTACAAATCCCTGACAGAAGGTTGTAGCCAGGTGGGGAGCGGTCAGTTCTCCCAGGTAACAAGTGACAGGACAAGAGGACACAGCCTCAAGCTGCACCAGGGGAGGTTCAGGTTGGACATCAAGAAGAATTTCTTCATGGAAAGGGTTGCTGGCATTGGAATGGGCTACCTAGAGAGTGGAGTCCCCATCCCTGGAGGTGTCCAAGGAATGACTGGACATGGCACTCAGTGTTCTGGTCTGGCTGACAAGGTGGTAATCGGTCAAAGGTTGGACTTGATCTTGGAGGTCTTTTCTAACCTAAATGATTTGTGAAATCTCTTACACAGATAAACAAAAAATCCTGATGAGATTTAGCAGTCTTTCTCTCATTTCCCGCCTTTGATGTTTTGTTGTAGTTGTTGTCAAATGGATGTCAGCTGAGTCTGATTCCCTATCCAGTTTATGTTTACCTAAGCAGTTAAATCATCTTTCAAAGCATTTTAATTAGGCCCAGTTCTACCTCAGTTCTGTTTTAGTGCTATGATTTAATTGTGTTTTTTTTGTGCTGCAGCTTGCCGCAAAGAATCTGTGCTACTTCTAAGATTAGTGATTTTGCAGAGCTCCACTGGTTGCTTGGAATGGCTTAGGTTCTGTTTCATTGTACTTCTCAAAAATTTGCTCTCCTCTCATGCTTGACAAATCCACAGTCTTAATTAAATTCACAAGAAACTGTGCTTGTAGTTCTAAACAGAAGAGCCTTTGGACTTTGCTTTACGAAATTTTAACATGAAGTTCAGTGTTCATACTTATAGTTCCCTAGCTCCCAAACAGGGCTTTTCCCTTCACCCATTTAAAAGTTGCTGTAATCCTCATATAAAGATAGCAAGAGAAGGCCCAGAGAGGGCTGACTTTATGTGTCCTTTCCAGGCAAATCATTGTGCATATGAAAAATCTGGAACTCCTGACCTATTATCTGGAAAGTTAAAGGTAAGATCCAGCTAATATTGGGCAATACTAGCTGCTTCAAACTGACTTAATTTCAGAAGTAGAAAACGTTGCTAAAGAGGGCCATTTTTGTTTCCTTTCATGCTGGGAGTCAGATTTTCCTGGAATAAATTTTAATACCAGCAATGAAAATACTACTGTGTCCAGCATGTGACAAGGAATTAATAGAATTCCTTGGGAAAACAGGACCATGATGTAAAAGCATGCTTGACACACCATACACGGTAATAGAATGACAGATACGCTGAAATGTTTAAATATTAAAAGCATACGTATTTTTATTGAAAAAAATAAAAGTCAAGACACACAAATGCTTTACCTGGCAATAAAATCAAACTCCGATCCTGCAAGCATTAACACTCCAAAGAGAGTGGACACAGCTCCATCCAACACTGGTGCAAACATATGTTCCAGCGCAAGGACGGCCCTACGGTTCTTGTCTCCTACAGCAGTTAAAAATGCCTGTAAAACAATGAAATCCATTTCATTAGAGAGACACGTACAGTCTTTCAAACAGCCTCTCTCTTAGTATGCAGTTTTTCACCAGTTAATTACTTCAATTTACAGTCCAATAAAGTATCTCTATAGCAGGCTAGATTTCAGGACAAGGTCTGATCATGCAGTCATACCATATAGCAGTCATACCATATAGCTGCTGCTGAAGTCACATGACCAGAGTAAACATTGATTACAGAGTCAGAGCCATAGTAATAATTTTGGAAACGATGCATGGCTGCATCATCAGGCTTTTCATTTGTTTCTCAGTTTGCTTGTTTCCACATGCAAAGAATTCATTTCATAGTAAAAGTATCTCAGGTGTAAAAATTATGGGGCTTTTCTTGTCATTCTCACAAGGGCATAGTTTCCATGACTGTCATGAGAACTTTGTTGTAAAACTAGCCAATACTGATTCAGGTTTTCCTGAATACATTTGGAACAGGCCAAGGACTTGCAATTTTTGCTCATGCACACAGTCACATCCACAGTAGCATTTACTAGTGGATCAGGTCTTTCTGTCACTTTACACAGAAGTGTTCACTGATACAGTGCATTTCTCCTCACAGGTCTGAGGATTCACACTATCAGATATTATACACAGTAGGCACTCAACTGATAGAAAGTTGCCAGTGTATTCAACAGGACCAGTATAAAGTAACACTGCTAAGTTGTGTGCTGCTTTTTTGCATTCCTATTTCACTCAAGATGAATGTTTTTGCAACTTTTCCTACTTCAAACCTAGCAACACTATACTATGCCCAACTATACAGCATACTAGCTAGCAGTGCTATATATGACCAACTCTGTACCTCATCTACAACGTGTAGATGCTGGGTGGTGCCAGCTATCCCCACGGCCAGTTCAAACCTTGGGAAGCCACATATAACCAGCCCCTAGGGAGCTCCAGCAACCAGGAATGATGCAAGCAGGGCGTGCAAACAAAGAGTCTAATCTGAGAGAAGCAGTGCGGAAGTTTGCATGGAAGGGCACCTGAGAAGGGCAGCACACTCTACCAGTTGTCAGGATGCTGCCTGATCTGCTCACCCACAGGCATAGGCTGCGGCCCTGATGGTCACCCCAACTAGCTGTTGGCTATGTAAACATACCCGGCAGCTTGAGGACTCATGGGGATTAGAAGGGCTTTTTAGGCAGTGCTTTGGGATTGTTGGAAGCATGGTGGCAGAGACCTGTTGAGGGCTGTGTTCTGCAGCAGCCAAGGACCATCTACCTACTCAGGCTAGCCTGGGATGAATGGAAGTGGCCACCCAGACAGAGCTTCCTGTCAGGGAAGCTGCTGTCTGGGTGGAGGGCTGTAAAGTCTTTACCCCACACGTCTGGGTGGAGGAGGGTGCAAGTTCCACCTGCGCAAAGTGTGTTCAGGTGGAGTCACTCAGGCAGTGGGTGGAGAAGCTGAAGGAGGAAGTCAGCAGGCTACACTGTATTAGGGAGGGGGAACAAGAAATAAATAATTATTCAAGACTTTGCAAGAAGAAATACTAGGGCCCCGTGGCACTGACCTCCAAGGACTAGCAGACAAAGAGCATCAACAGCAAGCTGACAGCACCTTGGAGACAGAGGTGCCATGGTCTCTGGTGACTTGTGTCATCAGGATATCTATCACTCCCCCTCATTTCCTTGTATGTACCAGCCAGCAACAGATATGAAGTCTTGGAAGTGGGTGGAGCCAATGGACAACTCTCACAGGGAGAAACTGCACCAGTTGCACACACTAAAATCTGCAAAAGAAAGCAGCGAGTGCTAGTAGCAGGTGAATCTCTGCTGAAAGGTACTGAGGCACATGCTTCAGCTAACCTGATATACAGTCTAGGGAAGTTTGCTGATTGTCAAGAGCCAAGATACAAGATGTCACAGAGAGGCTGTCACAACTGGCTAAAAGCACAGACTACTATCTGCTACTTCTCTTCTATGTGGGCACCAATGACATGGTAAAGCATAGTCTGGGCAAGATCAAACAGGACTTCAGAACCCTGGGAGTGCAAGCGAAGAGGACAGGAGCCCAAGTGATCTTTTCCTCTGTCTTGCCAGTCAGGGATAAGGGTGTGGGCAGAAGTCGACGCATCACGCAGATCAACACCTGGCTTGGTGGCCAGTGTTGTCGCCAGGGTTTTGGCTTCTATGATCACAGGATGTTCTTCAATGAATGCAGTCTATTGGGGAGAGATGGGATCCACCTATATAGAAGAGGCAGGAGAATCTTTGTTGGCAGATTGGTTGACTTAGTAAATCGTGCTTTAAACTAAGGAACTTGGGGGAGTGGGGGTGGAGGGGTGTTCAAAGCTGTAAAATTCATGTACTCACAAGCAACAGGGTGCATGAGCACACCTACCAGAGTAGTGAGGAATGCTCCCCAACCCTCCAAAAAGACAAGACAGTCGACAGTCCAACTGAAGTGTTGCTATAGCAATACACACAGCACGGGTAACAAACAGGAGCTGGAAGACACTGTGCAGCTGGAAAGCTATGATCTGATCGCTATCACTGAAACCTGGTGGCATGAATCACATGATTAGAGCACTGCAATCGATAGCTATAAACTGCTCAGGATGGCCAGGCAAGGAATCATAGAATCATAGAATGGTTAAGGTGGGAAAAGACCTTTAAGTTCATCAAGTCCAACCACTGACCTAGAACCACCACCACGTGCACCACTAAGCCATGTCCTCAAGTGCCATATCCACATATTTTTTAACACTTCCAGGGATGGTGACTCTACCACTTCCCTGGGCAGTCTATTCCAGTGCTTCACAACCCTTTCCACAAAGAAATTTTTCCTAATATCCAATCTAAACCTCCCCTGGCGCAGCTTGAGGCCATTTCCTCTTGTCCTGTCACTTGTTACCTGGGAGAGGAGACTGACACCCACCTCATTACAACCTCCTTTTGGGTATTTGTAGAGAGCAATAAGATCTCAACGAGCCTCCTCCAGACTAAATACCCCCAGTTCCTTCAGCTCCTCATAAGACTTGTGCTCCAGACCTTTCACCAGCTTTGTTGCCCTTCTCTGGACTTGCTCCAGCACCTCAATGTCCTTGTAGTGAGGGGCCCAGAACTGAACAGAGTATTTGAGGTGTGGCCTCAGCAGTGCTGAGTACAGGAGAAAGATCACTTCCCTAGTCCTGCTGGCCACACTATTTCTGATACAAGCCAGGATGCCATTGGCCTTCTTGAACCCCTGGCCACATGCTGGCTCATGTTCCGGAAGGAGGGGCGGGGGGGAGGGGTTTCCCTCTGTGTGAAAAAAATTTGATTAATTGCACAGAGCTGGTTTTGACAACCAGCCGTACACAGGTTGAGAGCTTATGGGTGAAAATTAAGAGGCCAAGCCAACAAACAAAACCTTGTGTCTGGTGTTTACTACAGGCCGCATTATCAAGGGGAGGATGTTGATGAAGCGTTCTTGCTTCAGCTATAGGAACCGTCATGATCGCAGGCTCTGATCCTGCTGGGGGACTTAACCACCCTGACATCCACTGGAAAAGCATCACAGCAAGATGTGAGCAGTCTAGGAGC
>JAGMWU010000081.1:166820-181309 GCA_018697195.1 Certhia americana | reverse complement strand
TGATTCCCCCAGACCCACAGATGATTCCCCCAGATCCCACGGTCTGAATTCCCAGGATCCCACGGCTGAATTCCCCAGATCCCACAGCTGAATTCCACCCCAGGATCCCACAGCTGAATTCCCCCGATATCCACCAACATATGAATTCCCCCGGATCCCACGAGCTGATTTCCCCCGGATCCCACAGCTGAGATCCCCCGGAGCACACAGCTGAATTCCCCCGGACCCACAGCTGATTCCCACAGGACCCCAGCTGAATTTCCCCAGGATCCCACAGCTGAATCCCTCAGGATCCCACAGCTGGGTTACACCCAGATCCCACAGTGAATTCCCCAGTATCCCACACGCGGACTCCGCCCAGATCCACAGCTGTACTGCTGCTGCTCTCCCTGCGGAGTCAAAAGCGGCAGTGAGGATGGAGAGGGTTTGTGACACCAATCCTGGTGAGGACGCGGCTCCTGGGGGAGCTGGGGGTGTTTATCCTGGAGCAAAGGAGGCTCAGGGGTGACCTTGTCACTCTCTGCAGCTCCCTGAGAGGGGGCTGTGCTCAGGGGGGGTTGGTCTCTTCCTCCAGGCAGCACTGCCAGCACCAGAGGGCACAGCCTTCAGCTGCAGCAGGGGAAATTTGGGCTGGATGGCAGGAAAAGGTTTATTCCAGAAAGATGCTAAAGTGCTGGAATGTTGTGCCCGGGGAGGTGGTGGAGTGCCCATCCCTGGGTGTGTTTCAAACCAGACTGGATGTGGCACTGGGTGCCGTGGGCCAGTGGAGCTGTTGGGGCTGGGCTGGACTCTGATCCTGCAGGGATCTTCCAGCCTGGGGATCCTGGGATCCTCTGGGATTCTGGGAATCATCCCCTGCTCTTGGCGCAGTGACAGGAAACCGCTGGGCTGTGCCAGTGTTCATTTCCTTGAGCTAAAGGGGAGGATGAAATGCTTTGGGATGAGTGTAGGGCTGAGCTGGCAGGAATTTGGGCTCCTCCTCACCCCGTTGCCCCGCTGCAGGTAAGAGGAAGGGCACGGCCAACGCCCGCATGCCCGAGAAGGTCACCTGGATGCGGCGGATGCGGATCCTGCGGCGCCTGCTGCGGCGCTACCGCGAGTCCAAGAAGATCGACCGCCACATGTGAGTCCTGTTCCTCACCCAGAGCTGGAGTTCTGCCCTGCCTGGGGCAATTCCAGCCCTGCCTGGGGCAATTCCAGCCCTGCCTGGGGCAATTCCAGCCCTGCCTGGGCTAATCCCAGCCCTGCCTGGGCTAATCCCAGCCATTCCTGGGCTATTCCCAGCCATTCCTGGGCCAATTCCAGCCATTCTCAGCCATTCCCGGCCCTACCTGGGGCATTCCCAGCCCTACCTGGGGCAATCCCAGCCCTGCCTAGGGCAATCCCAGCCATTCCTGGGCTAATCCCAGCCATTCCTGAGCCATTCCCTGCGATTCCTGGGCCAATTCCAGCCATTCTCAGCCATTCCCAGCCCCACCTGGGGCATTCCCAGCCCTTTCCAGCCCTACCTGGGGCATTCCCAGCCCTTTCCAGCCCTGCCTAGGGCATTCCCAGCCATTCGCAGCCCAACCTGGGCTAATCCCAGCCATTCCCAGCCCTGCTTGGCCATTCCCAGCCTCAGGAAGGCGTGAGCAGGGCCAGGTTTGATGTCCCCCACCCCGCTGGTTCCCACAGGTACCACAGCCTGTACCTGAAGGTCAAGGGCAACGTGTTCAAGAACAAGCGGATCCTCATGGAGCACATCCACAAGCTGAAGGCGGACAAAGCCCGCAAGAAGCTCCTGGCGTAAGTCCTGCTGCAGGCAGGAGGGGGATTGTCAGGAATAATTCCCCCCGTGGGCCATTCCTGGGAGGAATCAATCCCAAACTGGGAGCACAGAAACGAGGAGTTGTGGTGTGGGGGGTTTGTGTTTCACTGAGGGTTTCCAGTGCTCAGAGAAGTGAGAACTGGGGAATTCCTGATCAGCTGCTGCACTGGGTGAATGATTGACCAGGGCAGGGATTGCAAAATCCCGCTGTGTCCTTGGGGGGAAAAAACTGCATCCCTTCACTCTGGGCTTCAGCAAAGACCCCAGAACGGCTCCAGGCAGGAGCAGGCTGGGATGCAGCAGGGCCATGGGGACAGTGCTGGTGTGGCACAGCGGGGCCATGGGCAGGGGGGGACAGTGGCCAGGGTGTTGGGATGCAGTCCTGGGGGTCCCTGATGGCCCCACGGAGGTGGGGACAATAGCCAGGGTGTTGGCAGTTGTCCCAGGTGTCCCTGACAGTCTATGGAAGGTGGGGACAGTGGCCAGGGTGTTGAGAGATTGTCCCTGATGGCCCTGGGCAGTTGGGGGACACTGGTCAGGGGTGTTGGGAAGCTGTCCTGGGTGTCCCTGATGGCCCCAGGGAAGTGGGGACAGTGGCCAGAGTGTTGGGAGGTTGTCCCAGGTGTCCCTGATGGCCCTGGGCAGTTGGGGACAGTGTCTGGGGTGTTGTCCCCGGTGTCCCTGGGCAGTTGGGGACAGTGTTGGGGTGTACCCCCCCTGCGTAAATACAACGTAATGTGGGGTGTTTGTGAGTTGTCCCCGGTGTCTCTGGGCAGTTGGGGACAGTGTTGGGCTGTTGGATTGTCCCTGGGCAGTTGGGGACAGTGCTGTCCCCGGTGTCCCTGACGGCCCCGCCCCGCAGGGACCAGGCTGAAGCGCGGCGCTCCAAGACCAAGGAGGCGCGGAAGCGGCGGGAGGAGCGGCTGCAGGCCAAGAAGGAGGAGATCATCAAAACCCTCTCCAAGGAGGAGGAGGCCAAGAAGTGACGGCGGGCTGTGCCCTGCCCCGAGCCTTCTCCAGCCCCAGGAATCCAATAAAACATCCCGGCCTCTGCCCGCCGAGTCTCCGTGTCTGCAGCGGGGAGGGAATGGCTGGAAATGCTGCTCAGGGCCCTTCCCCACAGCCCCAGGGACCCCCTGAGCCCCCCCAAAGGCTCAGGGAGGAGCTGGGGGAGGTTTGGGGGGGCTCAGCAGCCTGAGAGGAACAGCAGGGAACCCCCAGAGCTGGGTCCAGACCCCCCAAACTCCCCCAGCAGCTCCTCGGCAGCTCCATCCCACACTGGGAATGGATGGACAGACGGACACGGCCTGAGCTCTGCCCTTTGGGGGGGTTTCGTGAGCTGGGGAGGGTCCCCCCACCCCGGGAAATGGAGCTGAGACCCTCCCACCTCATCACAGTGATGGGACCACCTGGGATGGGGCTGGGGGCGCTGGGTGACCCCCAGTGTGACACCTCCTGTGTGACATCCCTGTGTGCCACCCCCGGTGTGACATCCTGGTGTGACATCCCAGTGTGACACCCCCCAGTGTGACACCCCCAGTGTGACACCCCCTAGTGTGACACCCCCAGTGTGACACCCCCAGTGTGACACCTCCCAGTGTCACATCCCAGTGTGCCACCCCCAGTGTGACACCCCCTGTGTGACACCCCCAGTGTGACATCCCAGTGTGACACCCCCAGTGTCACACCCCTAGTGTGACACCCCCCAGTGTCACACCCCCCAGTGTCACACCCCCTGTGTCACACCCCCAGTGTCACACCCCAGTGTCACCCTGGTGGGGACAGCACCCATAGACCCCCCCCAGTTTGCATTAGACTCCCCCCAAATCTGACACCCCCAATGTCCAAGTGGGGGACACAGCACCCACCTTAACCTCTGGGGGGGCTCAGCAAAAACCCTTTTTCTGCCCAAAATGAACCAAATCTGGCAGAAATTGAAGGGGCTGGAGCAGGGGTGGTGACAGGACACACGAGGGGGGGGGGTCGTGGCTGGGACAAGGACAGGGGGACCCCTCTGCTGTCCCCCCCATTGTGTTGGCAACAAACGGTCCCACCCCAGTGTTTACTGTCAACACCCCAAACTGGTCCCAACTGGGCCAAACTGGGCCCAACCCCTCTCTCCTCCCCCCTCCCCGTGCCTATAAAGATGGGGGTGGGGCCACCCCTCTGTCCCTCTCTGCTGTCCCCTCTGCTTTGTGGGGTGTCCCCCCCCCTGCTCCCCCCACCATGCTCTTCTGGCACAGCCAACCCGACCACTACTGGTCCGGCCCTGGGGACATGTACCCCCTGCCCAGTTCCGGGGTGCTCAGGTACCCCCCCCGAACCTGCTGGCTTTGGGGAAACTGAGGCACGGCCGAGCGCCCACCCTTCTCGGGGGGGGTTTCCCCGCAGGGACCCCCCGGTCCTGCCCTACCTGAAGCAGGAGGAGCCCAACGCCATCTCCACGTCGCAGCCAGCGCTGCCGGCGTTCCAGTACATCCTGTGTGCCCCGACCTCCCCGGCCGTGCGGCACCACGAGGAGACCCTCACCTACCTCAACCAGGGTGAGTCCGGGGGGCTCTGGGAGGAGGGACCCCCCCGCTGAGGGCTCAGCTTCCCCCCCCCCGCCCCCCTTCCCCAGGGCAGTCCTACGAGATCCGCATGATGGGAACGCCCCGGGGGGACCCCGCCGAGGGCCGGAGGATGGTCAAGGTGAGCGGGGTGGGGACCCCCGGGGTGTGGGGGAACCTCGGGGCAAAGCTCCGGGCTGAATTCCCAGTTCAGTCCCAGTTTTGCCCCAGTTCAGTCTCATTTCAGCCTCATAGCCCCAGTTCTACCCCAGTCCAGTCCCATCTCAGCCCCAATTCTGCCCCAGTATAACCCCAGTTCAGTCCCAATTCTACCCCTGTCCAGCCCCAGTTCTACCCCTGTCCAGCCCCAGTTCCACCCCAGTCCAGTCCCAGCTCTACCTCTGTCCAACCCCCGTTCTATCCCAGTCCAGCCCCAATTTTGCCACTGTCCAGTCCCATCTCAGCCTCAGTTTTGTCCCAGTTCAACACCAGTCCAGGCCCATCTTAGCTCCAGTTCTACCCCAGTCCAATCGTAGTTCTGCCCCAGTTCAACTCCAGTCTAGCCGCAGTTCTGCCCCAGTCCCACCCCAGCTCGGTCCCAGTCCAGCCCAGTTTCCCGTGGGGCCGTGGCCGTGGGTTCAGTCCCTGGCCGTGGCTGACCCTGTCCAGAGCGTGGTCCGGGTGGTTTTCCATGACCGGCGGCTCCAGTACTCGGAGCAGCAGCAGCTCGAGGGCTGGCGCTGGAGCCGCCCGGGGGACCGGATCCTCGACATCGGTGGGTGCCGGGGCTGAGGGGGGCCGGGGGGGGCTGCGGGGACCGTGCTGACCCCCCTCCCGCAGACATCCCGCTCTCCGTCGGGATCCTGGAACCCCAAATCCACCCCACGCTGCTCAACACGGTGGAATTCCTCTGGGATCCCTGCAGACGCACATCTGTGTTTGTGCAGGTGGGAGCCAGGCCTGGGGGGGGGGCTTTGGGGGGCTCGGGGAGGTTCTGGGGGGTCACGGTGCCCAATCCCGACCCCACTGTCCCACCCCCATCCCAGGTTCACTGCATCAGCACCGAGTTCACACTGCGGAAGAACGGGGGGGAGAAGGGGGTCCCCTTCCGTATCCAGATCGACACCTTCGGGGCGGGGGGCAAGGGGGACCCCCCCGAGCACCTGCACTCCGCCAGCTGCCTGGTCAAGGTGTTCAAGGTATCGGGGGTGGGGGGAAACCAGTGCTCCCAGTGTGACCAGTGCCCCCTCACTGCTGGGAGATCCAGCTCCGAGCGTGGGGCAGCGCCGGGGGGCGTGGGGGGATCTGGGCACCCCAAGGGTCCGGGGGCCCGCGGGGGTCCGGGGGCCGCCCTCACCCCCTGGCACAGCCCAAGGGGGCCGATAGGAAGCAGAAGACGGACCGGGAGAAGGTGGAGAAGCAGCCGGCGGTGGAGCGGGAGAAATTCCAGCCGGCCTACGACAGCACCGTGCTGGCCGAGGTGGGGCCCGGCCCGGGCACCCCCCCGTGGGCAGGGGGTACCCCCGGGACCCTGCACCCATCACCCCCCCTCCCTTCTCAGTGTCCCCCGTGGCCGGACGCGCTGGGTGCCCCCCACAGCCCCCCGGGCACCCCGGGGCTGCCGTCCCCGCACCCCTTCAAGCTGCTGAGCCCCGAGAGGTGAGCGGGGACCCCTGAGGCCCCCCCATTTCCCCCACTGCTGGGGTTCCCCCTCTTAGCCCGGCCACCCCGCAGGGTGTGCGTGTCACCCGCCTGCGCTGCCGAGAGCCCCGCGGAGAGTCCCGGCGAGGTGAGGGAGCCTCCGGTGCAGCCCCAGAGCCTCCCCCGGCCCCCCAGGAGGGGCTGAGGATGCGCCCGCTCGGGTCGTGCCCCGCTGAGCCCCCGCTGAGCCCCCACAGGCACTGAGCCCCTGCGCATCGCCCCTGGAGACACAGCAGTGGCTGCTCCGGCGCCGCTTCTCCTCCTGCGCCCGCGTCTTCGCCAACTTCACCGGTGAGACCCCGGGCCGGGCTGGGGGGCAGAGCCGGGCCCCCCCTCTGCCACCCCCTGAGCCCCCCTGTCCGCAGGCGCCGATCTGCTGAAGCTCTCCCGCAGGGACCTGATCCAGATCTGCGGAGCCCCCGACGGCATCCGCCTCTGCCACGCCCTGGCGGGCAGGTGGGGCTCCCGCGGCCCCGGGGCTGCTTTTTGGGGACCCCCGGGAGGTTCCGTGGGGCTCGGCCGCATCATGGGCCCCCCCAGACCCTTCTCTGCCCCCTCAGGTGCCCGCGGCCCCGGCTGACCCTGTACGTGACGCGGGAGCCCGGCGGGGCTGAGGGTGCTGAGGATGCGGGATCAGGTGCGGAGGGGCTCAGGTGTGTGGGGAGGGGGCTCAGGTGTGTGGAGAAGGGGCTCAGGTGTGTGGAGAAGGGGCTCAGGTGTGTGGGGAGGGGGCTCAGGTGTGTGGGGAGGGGGCGCAGGTGTGTGGGGAGGGGGCTCAGGTGTGTGGGGAGGGGGCTTAGGTGTGCGGCAGCGCAGGGATGGAGGGCGGGCACTCACAGCCCTGTCCCCATCCCATTATCCCATTATCCCACTCCATTATCCCATCCCATTATCCCATCCCATCCAGGGCTGTACCAGGAGCTGCACCTGGAGCAGCTGACGGTGGCCGAGCTCACCGGGAAGCTGGCGGAGCTGCTGGGGCTGCCCCCGGGGCAGATCCTGCGGCTCTCCCGGCAGGGACCCGCCGGTATCCACGTCCTCGTCAGCGACGCGGTGAGGACACGGGGACAGCCGGGGAGGGAAGGGACAAACCCCGCAGCCCTCCCGGCCCCTCGCGGTCCCCAGTGCTGGAGCAGGACCGGGGATTCCAGCCCCCCTGAGCTCCCCCTTCTGCCCCGCAGATGATCAGGAACCTCCAGGACGAGGCGAGTTTCGTGGTGGCGATCAGCAAAGGTACCGCGGTGGCCGCGGGCGGGCCGGGGGCGATCGGTGGTCCCGGCTGAGCCGTGTCCCCCCGCAGCCCCCGGCCCCGACGGCTTCCAGCTGCTGCTGCGGTAGGACCCGGCCCGGAGCTGCGACACCCTGGGAAGGGACATCCCCGCTGCAGTGCGGGGACGGCGACAGGAGCCCGAGGCTGGCACTGTCCCCAGAGTCCTCCCGTCCCCGCAGCCGCCCCGTGTCCTTCTCCGCGTCCCCGCTTTGTATTAAATAAAGGACGGGGGGAGCGGCCCCGAGCGCGGCCTCGTCCCTGCGCCACCCGCTGCGGTTTGGGGTCCCCAGGGTGGATTTGGGGTGCGGGGACAGTCCCTCGTCCCCAGCAGTGACAGGGCAGCGGACACCCGGGCAGGGAAGGTTCAGTGGAACCGATCCCGAGGCAGCCTCATTCCAGTCGGGAATTCCAATCGGGTTGTTTTTAAACACCGAATCCTTCCCTGAGCCCCGCTCGGGCAGAGCCGGCGGAGCGGGACCGGGGACGCCCTTGGGAGGGAAGGCGTGAGGCAAAGGCCGGGTTTGGGATAAACAAACCGGGAGCAGGAGGGGAAGGGAAGGGCCGGGAGGAGCCGGAGGATGCGGGTGAGGAGTGGGAGGGCGCTGGGACAGCCCCAGAACAGACACGGGGCCAAGGAACATCCCCGACCCTCCCCAAAACACTCCATGAGGATCCAGAGCTTGGTCCCAGCAGTTTTCCCGACTGTCCCCTCCGTCCCCACCCCGCAGAGACGGCTCACGGTGTCACAGAGACCAGGTCCACCTTAACCACGGCTATTTCCATATTTACTGGCATTGTTACATGCGCAGTGTCAGGACAAGCACAGAGCGAACCCTTTCAACATTCTGCAGCTCCCTCTGTCCCCCAGGCTCAGCGAGAGCAGGACAAGGTCCAGCTCCAGCACCGAGCTGCCAGCAGGAGACCCCCGAATTAAAATGAGGGCGCTGAGGGGTCCCAGCCCCGGGTCCTGCAGCGGGATGGGGCCAAGGCTGGAGCTGGGAATGCGGAGGGGGGTTCATAGAGGAGGGGTCGCAGCCCCTGGGGACCCCCGGCTGGGCTCAGCTGCGCCTTTGGGGACAGAGGATGAAGAGGAAGAGCCCCGGGTGTGGCACTGCTGGCACAGGGTGGCATTCCCAACCTGGGATAGGGAGCGGTGGGAGAAGGGGATGGGATTCCCTCATCCCTCAAAAAATCAACTCCAAACTTGGGTGTGAGGTGAGGGAGAGCCCCAGAGCAGTGACAGGGACAAGGAGGTGATGGGACACTGTGATGTCCCTGCTGGTGACACTCACAGGATGGGTCCTTGGAGAGGCCAGGGGAGAACCAATGGCTGGGAAGGCACAGACAGAGCTGGGAATTGAGGAGGGAAAGAGGCTTCTCCATGATTTTCTCCATCATTTTGGCCCCACATCCCCCAAGCTGCAGCACAGGAGACTCTGCCAGGCTTTGGCACAGAGGGAGAGCAGAAACCTTGACCTGGATGCCAGAAGGGAAACCCCAAAACCAACACCCCCAGGCCCCTCAAGCACACATCCCTTCACCAGAAAAAGACAAAATGTTTTAAACCTTTAAACCTCATCTTCCAGCACACTGTAGCCCAGAACCTTGTCACACTGATCCCAATCCACCCCTATCCTGCCAAACCCCCCAAATTACCCCAAAATCCACGACAGCAGCCAGCCATGAACCACAGAGAGCAAATCAAACAGAAATACAAAGGCAATTACAGAGATGTGCAGAAACAGGAATTTGCTGGTTTTGAAATAACCCCTGTGACAGCACTTCCCACCTGCCCCATCCTCATCCTGTCACAGAATTTGGATAAAGGTGCTGCAGAGTCTCCAAAGCCCAGAAAATCCTCTTTTTTGGTTGCACAGGATCTGCTCAGGATCTTTACCCCAGAAGGTCCCAGGCTGTTTCCCTGGAGAGGTCCCTTGGTCCCTGCTCCATTGGGAGCTGGAATTGGGCTGGTGCTGGAAGGTAAATCCAGGCTCCAGAGAGCTCTGCTGGGAGGTGGGGACAGTGGGGGACACAACCACGGAGTATTCCAAGGACAGGGAACAGCTCAGGGGCTGAAATCCACAGAGCTGCCCCACCCAGCCCAGCCGAGGCTGGAGAAGGGGATTTGGCACAGCGAGGGAGCTTGGAAATGGGATGGGATCCTGATCCAGGGCTGGCTCCGTGCTGGACCTGTCCCAGAGCCCCCAGTGACATCTCAAAAACCCCAGGATGGAGCAATTCCTGCAGACTTTGGGCACTGAACCCCGGCTCCCACCTGGGAAGGGTCCCTGGCTGGCTGGGGCTCGGAGCATCCCAGGTTATGGAAGAGCTCCCTGGATGAGCCTCGAGCTCCTTCCACCCCAAACCATTCCATGAGTCCACGCTCAGAGCACCCTGAACCCCCCCTCGGGAGCTGCCCCGGGCAGGAGGTGAATTTTCCTCTCCCAAGTGATTCCCCCCAGCGAGACACGGCTTGGAAAATGGTGTTTATTGGTATTTATAAATATAAACATCAGGAAGAGTCCATTTGAAGACGGATAATTGACTTAAAAGGACACTGTCAAGAAGTTTGAGCTACCTTAATGCTGTCACCCTGGTCTGCAAACAGAAAATAAATTGCTTTGGGTTCTGTGTTCCGGAGTTTTCCCTGGAAAACCCCGCTCTGTTACGAAGGGATCAGTCAGCCAACTACGCCCTGGCTCCAAAATCCCGCTCTTCACTCGCCCCTGCCACAGTAGGAACTAAACAGAAGTGTTTTGTTTTTTATTTTCCCAGAGTTGTGCAAATCCTGTGATTGCCGGGTGACCCCTCGCCCGTCCAGTCTGTCACCACCATCTTCTGCCACCCTGAAACCTGGAGAAAGTTCTGGAAATGAAGGCGCCCGAGGAGAGGGGGAGAATCCACAGCGCTAAAGAGGATTTGAATAAATATAAGGGATTAAAAGCCATCTACAGGAGGGCATTGACAGTATCCTTTTAACCACAGCAGCCTGGAGTTGCTCCCAGCAGAGCTGGGGGGGCTGGGGGAGATGAAGGGGTGCAGCTCTGGGGGCACCCGGGACCCTCCTGCTGGGAACAGCACATTGTCCTTGGAATTCCTGGTGGGAAACCCCCCCCCAGCCCCTAAACCAGCCATTCCTGGAGCTGCAGCTGCTCTTCCCCCAGCAGGAGAATCCTCAGCACCGAGAGGAAACCGAACTCCTCTGTCCAGGGAAGTCACGGATCCGTGAGCTCCCCGCACGGACAGCGGGAATGAGGGACAGAGCTGCCCCAGGCTGACCAATCCTGCCCCAAAACCCTCGGGATCTGCCCAGCAGTTCCACACCGGGCCTCTGGAATTCAGTCAGTCCGAGCTCCCCTGGAGCACCTGTGCAGATTTTGCCTGAAACGCCCCCAAAAAGCAGCCACTGCCCCCCCTGCCCCCTCACATCCTGGCACATCCAAACCCCTTCCCAGGGCTCCTCCCAGGGCACCACACTTACCTGTGGAGGGTGGGGAGGTCGGGAAGAGCCCCACAGGGAGCGAGGGTGGATCCCAGCCCTGCTCCGTCAGGGAATCCTTAATTCTTCATCAGGGCCAACAAGCAAAAAGCTCTACTTTGCTTTTCCTTGGGGACAGGATGGGGGGAAAGGACAGGAGGAGGGGACTCACAGTCGCTGGAACACGGACTAGAACTTTCTCCCTGTACTGAGAATTATATATTTGTATATATATCATTCCCTGTATGGAGAATTATATCCTTTTCATTGGGATAAAACCCGGATTTGGGATAAATTTGGACACCCAATCCCTGATCACACAGGCCAAGGAAATCCAGGAGAGGCCAGCCTGAGGTGCAGCTCCCCCTGCTCCTTTCAAATCTTCCTGACAGCTCATCACAGGCTCAGGCTTCTCCTGGGAAAAAATTCCTTACGGATTCGTCGCTTTGGGTTGGGCAATCTTGAAAAACGACTGGATAAGAAATTTGAAAAAAAAAAAAAAAAAAAAAAAAAAAAAGGAAAATCGGGATCTGGGGGAAGGTAAAATACGTGGCAATAGAAATTCCAAGCTCTATCACAACAACCTGGGAAGAATCTGGGAAGCCTCTGAGCTGGATGTGGCAGACACAGGAAAGATGAACCTTCACGTGAGCATGCTGAGGGTGGGAGCAGGGAAGCACAGGGAAATCCTGGATGCCAGGGAAATCCTGGCTCAACAGCTGCTCTTTTCATTCCCTCACTGACACACAGACATCGAACTTGTTGGGGTTTTCAGGTTTGTCGGGATTTTTCCCTCTGCACAATGGCTGCGGGGTTAAAGCGTGTTCCTCTCCTCTCCCCTCTCCCCACTTCCAAGGATCTCAGTTCCTTTTCCAACCTCACCAGCAGCATCAGTCCCTCCAGGCTGGCTGGGAGCCCTCCCCTCCTTCCCGCAGGGGTTTCCCCCTGGGGTATTCCCAGGAATTCCCAGCAGGAATGGTTCAGGATTAGGCCAATCCACCCAGGGAGAAGCCGACACATCCCGAGTCCCTCATCCCGCCGGGACAGGTGGGATCACAGGGGGGGTGTGTGGGTGGCTACAGGACACTCCAGCCCTGCTCACTGGCCCTGGCAAATGACACTGGGATTGCTTTTCCTCCAAGGTTCTGGTGTCCCCCGGGATTCCCCGGGCGTGGTTCCAGCCCCAGTTTGCCCCAGTTTGCCGGGAGGAGGTTCCAGTGTCATAGGATGATGCAGCATCTGCAGAAGCGCTGTCGGCTGCCGCCCACCGAGGGCGGGGGGGTCACCGGGGCGAAGTAGGCGTGGACTTTGATGTTGGGCAGGTGGGTCTGGAATGGGGACACAAACACAGGGAAAGGGGGTCAGGGACACGCCCGGAGCTCCTGGGGCAGGCACAGCCCTAAGGGACAGGGATGGGAAGGGGTCACCGGGGAGTGAGGCTCCTCCTGTCCCAGTAACTGGGAAGTTATGGGGAATCCCCATCCTTGGAAGTGTCCAAGACCAGGCTGGATGGGGCTTGGGGCAGCCTGGGATAGTGGAAGATCCCTGTCCTCAGCAAGGGGTGGGATTGGGGAGCATCAGCTCCCAGCCCAAACCATCCAAAGATTCCAGGATTTTATGGTGTAACTTTACAGATCCAGATTCTCTTGGCATAGAAAGTGATCATTGCTTCTTTTACACCTGGAGAAATGGACTGGGGAGGGGATACTGGGAAGAAATTCCTGCCCTTGAGGGGGGTGAGGCCCTGGTACAGGGTACCCAGAGAAGCTGTGGCTGCCCCTGGATCCCTGGAAGTGTCCAAGGCCAGGCTGGAACAACCCAGGTGTCACCCTGATCTTTCAAAGTTTTCCTTAACCTTCTGATGTTTTTCATTCTTGTAGTGGAGTTTCTCATGCACTTTCATGTAAACAACGATTGTTTTACATTCCTTTCTAGAGGAAAATTGATGGACTCTTGGTTTGACCAGTGTGGTTGGAGAGGTGGCAACTTCACCCTCCAATCCCTGGTCACCTTTAGAATAGTGAAATTGAAGTCACACATAAATTTCCTTTTTTCCTTGCAGTGAACTCATCTGCTCATTTCATGTCATAGTGCAACACCCAGGATAGTGACAAGCATCCAACCCAAACAATTCCAGGTTTCCATGACTCCAAATCCATCACTGATGGTTCTCACAACCCTTTTGTGCCCGAGCCCCAGGTGATGATGGGGCTCTGCCAGCTCAGCCCTCCCTCCTCCCCAGTGGATCCCAGCGTTTCCCTGAGCCTGCTCACCCTGAGTCTCTTGATCCCAGCCCGTGTGATCTGCTGGCAGTCGTACAGTTCTATCCTCTCCAGGCTGTGGCAGCTCTTGAGGTGTTCCAGGGAGGCATCAGTGATCAGGGGGCAGTTGTCCAGCTCGATCACCTCCAGGCGGTCGTGGGCGCAGGCGCCGTTCCCCAGGTGACGGATCCCATCGTCCGTGATCAGCTCGCAGTGGGATAAACTCTGTCCCCAAACAGAGGGGTTAAACCCAGCTCCTGACAGCCCAAAAACCAGCCAGAACCTCGCTGGGGACCTCAGAGGATGCTCCATGGCTGGTGGGTCTGGGCTGGTCTGTGCTCGCTCCTTGCACTGGAGCTGCTGGGCCCTGTGGGTTCCTGAGGACTGATGTGCTTCCAAGGGGAGAACTTCCAGCTGGAAGGAGAGAATTCCTCCCTGGGAGGGTGGGGAGGCCCTGGCAGAGGGTGCCCAGAGCAGCTGGGGCTGTCCCTGGATCCCTGGGACAGTGGGAAGTGTCCCTGCTATGGGGACAGGATCATCTTTAGGGACCCTTCCATGGATCCAGGGGAAGGCAGCTCTGCAGGGATGAGCCCCCCAGGGTGGCACAGAAATTCCAGCACACCTGAGCCATCCAAGATCCCACCTTTGGGACACCTGTGGCCTCATCCAGCGTGGGAAGGGCCCCAGCCCCAGCTCCAAGAAGCAGCAGGAAGATGAGGGCCCCCCCTCGGTGTGGCTTTTTGGGAGAGGTTCAGCTGGAAATTCCTCCAGGAGGAAGCAGGGCCTGAACCAGGAGCTGGAACTGGCTTTCCTGAGGGATGGCTGCACTGGAGAACACTCATCCCCAAACCTCCCAGGACAGGATCCCTCATGGCACAAACCCAGGGGGGTGACAGAGAGCAAATTCCCAGAGATCCAGCCCCAAAGGAACGTGGCTTTCCAAAACCACTGAGCATTCCAGCTCCTGGCTGCCCTGCAGCTTCCTGTCCCACAGATGGACTGACAGCTCCTGTGCAGGCAGATCCCACTTGGAATTCTGCTCCCAGGAAAATCCCCACAACCCTTTTCCTGTGGGGGGCCTGGTGTGGGATTCCTGTGAGCAGCAGGGAGGGACCAGAGGTTCCTCAGGGTCAGGTTTGGAGCAGAATTCTTCCAACTGTCAAGCCAGGGAGTGTTTAAAATCCCTTTGTTTGGAGAAAGGAAATGCTGGAAGTGTCCCTTGGAACACTCACCAGGACCTGCAGCCGTGGACAGTGTATGGAAAGCTGGATTAGTGTGCTGTCTGTAATCTGGAAAAGAAGGAAAAGCCTTTTCATCTCGGTGCTGGGCACAAGGATTTGGGGTTTTTTCCCCTCCCACCAAAGCAAAACTGCAGGATTTCCCCTAATCCATGAGATTTCCCCTAATCCATGAGATTTCCCCT
>JAGMWU010000081.1:144704-160191 GCA_018697195.1 Certhia americana | reverse complement strand
CTGGTGCCTCTGGAAACCAGACGCCGTGCTCCTTTGTCATGCGCCCTTTGGTACGCTGCGGGTTTGTGGACTTCGGTCGAATGTGTAAAGCAGAGGCGTGGGAGCTGAATTTAACACGCGCAATCTAACGGGTCCCCTTGGGCTTCTGACTGCCCTCCCTGTCCTCCCTGTCCCTGTGGCTTTCCATCCCTGTCCCTGGGGCAGCCTTCTGTCCCAGTAAACCCCTGTGTCCCGTGGGGCTTTCTGTCCATTCTGGCCCTTGTCCGAACACCCTGTCCCCTGTCCCATGTTGCTCTGCCTCCTCCCTGTCCCTGTCGTCGTCCCATCCTCCAGTCGCCCCATGTCCTGCTGGCTTCTGTCCATAGAACCTCTGGTCCCTGTCCTGTGGCCCTGTGCCGACCCGTCCGCGGTCCGCTGTCCCTGGGCTTCTGGCCGGGCCTGTCCCTCGTACCCTGGGGGGCTCTTGGTCACATGTGCCCGGGTCCCCGTCCCTGTGGCCCTGTCGCCTCGGCTCGGCCCTGTCGCCTGAGTCCCTTGGGCCTCTGTGCCATCTGCCCGGTGTCCCGTTCGGGGCTCTGTCCATCCGCTGTCCCTGGGGCTCTTTCCATCCCTGTCACTTTTCCCTGTCCCTGTCTCTGTCCATTCCCGTCCCTGGGCTCTGTCCGTCCCTGTCCCTGTCCCTGTGCTCTGTACCATCCCTTTCCCCTGTCCTTTCTCTGTCCATATCCTTTCCCCTGTCCCTGGGCTCTGTCCATCCCTGTCCTTTGCCCTGGGTCTCTGTCCATACCCTGTCCCTGTCCCTGGGCTCTTCCATCCCGTCCCTGTCCTGGGCTCTGTCCATCCTAGTCCTGTAAAGTCCCTGGGGGCTCTGGGCCATCCTTTCCCCTTTCTGGGGGACTTGACAGTGAGTACCCACTTGGAAAAGTTGCGGACCCTGAGTATGGTCGTGCCGTCCATTGTTCCCTCAGTGCTCGGCTGGTCCTCTCCCTGTAGTGGTTATTGCCCTACTGCCTTCTCCCGCATGTTATTGCATCCCTTGTCCTGTAGTGCCCCCACCCGTGGGGCCCTAGAGCACAATCGTGTCTCATGTGCTGTCAAGCCCCTTTCCCCTCTGTCCGCTCGTGGCCCGTGGGGTGCGCTCCCTTGGTGCGCGATGTCGTGGGGGCGTGCTGGTGTGGACCACATGCGACACGTGGTACTCGTCCCGAGGTGGTCTCGTGGTGATCGGACATTCCCCGTTGAAACCACAACCTGTCGCGCCTGAAGGCTTGCTCTGTGGGATCGGCAAGTGCACGCACTGGAGTGTCACCACCTCTGTGGTCACCACAGGGCTGGTCCGAGTCAGGCTGCTGTGCATTTGGCCTCTCGTCGAACCTTCGCGCGCGTGTGGCTCCCGGCCTAGTGTGTCCACAGTCAAAAGCCACAATGGGTGCCACCACTAGAACGTGGTCTCTGTGTTCTCATTTTCTGGTTCCCTGTCCGCTGGGCTCTGTCCATGCCCTGGCGCTGGTCAGGTCCATGTGGTCCGGCCTGCATGGTTGAATTTCTCTTCGTGATGGAGCAGCGCCTGGCGATCACACATCGGCGGCTGGTGCTTTGTTCGCGTACTCCTCCTGCCGTTCCCTGATGGGTTGACTAAACTAGTGGTCCGTCGTGTAGGTTGGCCGACTTAGGTCCTCTTGTGGGCGCATGACTGTCCACCTCCCCGATTGGGTGCCCTTGTGGGACTGGTCTCACTTTCGCATGACTCCCGTCGCGCGTTGTCCCCACTGTGTGTCTGTGTCGCATAACCCTGTCCCTGGGCGCGTGCCTATGTATTGGGAACAGAAAAAACCCTGTGCCCCTTGTGGTGCTGACTTGGTCGACATTGGAAGCCCTGTGTGACTCCTGTGTTCGCTTGGTGCCTCGCCTTCCGCTAAGTGGTCGTCGTCCACAGGTGAAGTGAGATAGTGGTGAGGGCATCCAACCCTTGTGTCCCGCTGGGCGCCTCGCGTCCCTCCAGCCGTCATCCCAAACTCTGAGCGGTTGCGTCTGGTGATCACGCTAGCCCTGTTGCTCTGCATTGGGCTACGTGAATGTGGTACGCCACAGAGTCGCCCTGTCCGCATGTCGGTCCCTGCGCTTCAGTTTGCTCTTTCAATCCGTCGTTATGGTAACACCGTGCCGGGGCTCACCTCTGTCCCACTCCAGAGCTGTCCGCCCTCCCCCTTGGTGCCCCCTTCTGGGCTCCACTGCGTCGGCAGCAGGGATCCCTACTGAAGGCTTGGACCGCCTCGGGTTCCCCAGCTCATGGCCTCCTGTCAGCCAGACAGTTGGATGGTCACCACCCCTGTCGTGGGTGACTCCCGTGGGGGCGGTTGGTGCTGTCTGCCCTGCTCCCACATCCCCTCGGTTCTACTTCCCTTCCTGGCTCATCACTGTCAATTCACGGCACTGCCCAGTGGATTGTCCTCCCTACCTGGAGGCCGAGGTTGCACGGTCGATGTTCTTTGAAAGTCCCGCGCCCCCTAAACACGTCTTCCAACCACAGTTGCCCTTCAGGTGAGTGAGCTTACTCGCAGAGAGGATTCTGCTGGGAGAGCAACTTTGATGAAGTGATGTGGGGTGGCAGGTAAGGTAGCGATAAGCTATTCGCTGCACCCGGATGGCTACCTCGGTGGGCTACATGTCCGTTTGCATCAGGACAAGTCCCGTGCTCCCCCCATGGCAAGGGGTGCCCATTTCCTGTGTCACACTGGGTCCCGCTACACATACTCGTTGATGGCGAACATGCACATGGGATGGCCCCAATATGGGCCTTAATGGTGTCCTGTCTTTTTGTTGGCACCCTAACACCTGTCCACTCTTGTTTGGAGTGCACAACTTGCAGCACGCTGCATCGGAGACCCTCACTTCAGTGCACGGAGAAGATCCTTTTTTTTGGTTCTTTGTTGCATTAGTAGCTGGGCAGTCACTTGAATTGGGATTTCGCGAAATACCTGGGTGAACGTTGAGGGGAAATCATTGCTGCAAACTGTTGCTGAATGCAAAGCTAAACATGTTGTAAAGAGCTTCCCATTGAGGCAAATTGTTGTCGGCCCGACCACAGAGCCTTGGCAGTAATTGGATATTTGTCCCAACGCTGTCATCTCCCAGACTAGTAGCATATTCCATGTTAAAATGGTAGCAGTAGCGATACCATCCCTGTTACCGCATTGACCCACGGCCGATAGCCGCCGTGTGGGCGCCTTTTTTGAAGAGTAAGCTTGATGGACCGGTTGGTTTCCCTCTATTGTCGAATTTCCTCCTTAGCTCATGAAATTGGACAGTGGTCAGTCGTGTGTGCCATGGACACTCGTGCTCCTGAGGGTGTTCCTGCGCTGTCTCAGGGGCCCGATGCCATCCTGGGTGCACAGCCTTCCGTGGCTCCGTGCTCGAGCTGAAGCACCAGTGCTGTTCCTGCAGGGTTCCGGGTCACCAGCTCGGGAAGTGGGCAACACATGATCCCTACCGAATGGCACCACCAAGTGCACGCTGCACATCGGAGCTTATGTGCGCGAGCGGGTGTCCCCCTCCTGTGCGCGGGAGTTCCTAGGAAGACGTGTGCGCACAAGCTCTAGGGCACACACATATAAGGGGACGTGACTGGGACGAGACTGGGGGTGGTGCTACTTGGGAAAGGGGGAGAACAGCATCCTTTGTGGTGGGTAGCACTATCTTGCGCGGAAAGAAATCACAATGGGTAATGGGTACCAGGCACGATGGGTTAGTAGGGTGCACTCGTGGGCACCACCTGGCACTGGGGGACGGCTGCCTTGGGTCCTGGACGGGGCCAACTTTGGGCGACTACTGTGCGTCCTTGGAGTGTTGATCTGGGCATGTGGGAGTACAGCAGCACGGGGGGGATCGCACTGTGAGCTAAGGTTACCACTGTGCGAGTACGTGGATAGAGCACTGGATATGCACCTCTGGAATTTTGCCTGGGCGATACCGAGCACTGGATAGCCTACCCTGTGGTGATGCATGTGAAGAATGCACGGGGGGGATCGGCACTTGTCAGAGCCTGCGGTGAATAGCACTTGTGCGGAGACACGGGAGCAGCTGGGATTAAGCACTGGAGCAATAACTGGATAGCAAACACATGGGTATATCACTGGATAGCGACTGGGGATAGCACTGTATAGCCACCTTTGTTACAGCTGCACTGGGAGTCCCGCACTCAGAGACAGGCACTGGAACGAAGCAAAAACAAAAGAAACTCACACTGGGGGATCCTAAGCTCGGGAGTACAGGCACTGGGAGAGGTCGACTGGGGCACGAAATACGACCCCTGGGTGATGCAACTGTGACCGCACTGGGAAGCACGATGGGACAGCACTTGGGAGCCCTGGATAGCACTGGGAACAGCACTCGCTGGACCATATAGAGTATTGTATAATTAGATATAGAATAAAATAATATTAGTAAATTAATAGATAGCGTTATATTTTTCATAGTTGGCATTTTGTGTGGAGGTACATTTTTACATCTTATGTTATTTTACTCATTTTATATACTTTATAAATTTCCTTGCCCTTTCTATAACATTTTTATATATTTACACTTTTTATAGGAAATAAATACAAATGATGCATTTTTATACTTTTAGGATCTTAGGCATTTGTAGTATATTTTTCCTAAGTTACTTTAATTTCATTCTTTTATAATCTTTGTATCCACGTTGAGTAGTATTCTTTATAATACTTACTTCATAAACTTATTTTTATAAATTTTATGTATCTTAGACAGGCATTTTATTACGTGATAAGATTTTGTATTTGTGTTATAAATTTTCATACTATCTTACACCTTTATAGTAATATATTTATAACATTCTTCTAAATTCATTTTATCAATTTTACCATTCTTATAAACTACCTCATCCTGCCCATGGCAGGGACACCTCACAATGCGTGGTCCTCTACTACAGTGTATCTCTACAGTGCTTTCCGCTCTTCACCAAGCCCCAATTCTCTCAATCAATTCCTTTGCCTAAAACATTTGGTCTATCATATTGTTAATATTGGCAATGAAGGGTCTAGTGAAAGGGATGGCATTTGCTCCCCTACTATTTAAAAGTTCTTAGCCTGCTATAGTTTCCCAGCAGTGTGTTCGACCCCAACTCCTCCATTAGTCCTCCGGCACAACTGCTACGCCAGACCCCCATGATTCCGAAACTGAAATAAAAACTTCTTCTTGACTATAAGCCAGGAAACGTGTTGCTTCCTCGGCCATTGCTACGAGGGGTCCATGATGGCGGACACCACTCTTCTCTGGACTGTTGTCACGTTTGGTCCTCAGTGTGGCCTTCACACACAGAAGAGAAACAAAGAAAGATCAAAATAAAACATCGTTCAGCTAAAATGAACCGAAAGACAACAATTAGAGAACGTAACAAAATGTGCAATGAAAATACAACCCCCCCACAAAAAAAAATAATTTAAGCCACCAACCCCAAAAACGCAACCTAATCACCTACATATCATGCCCATTATTTTATCATCCCAAAATCCAGACGTCAGATGCCACGTGCCCCTACTGTTGGCCCGCAAGTTTTGGTATTTTTCCAAGGGAATTTGGACAGTGGAATTAGAACCCAAATCCTGGATTTTTCTGTGGGGGTTTATTTTGATATTATGGCCGATTCGTACTGCCTGTGCCCGTCGGAAATTAATATAACGAACTGCCACATCCTTTTCTTTTTCTGGTGGAGCATTTATCTCTCTGACAGGAATAATCCCCAATCCATGAATGATTTTCTCTTTTGGGGCGTTATCTTTGACATGGCAATAAAATAAAACTCCCAAACCCTGGAAGTTTTATATAAATTGGGGGGGCGGGGGATGGCGCAAAAGAAAGTCTATTGGCGGGCCAAGAACTTCTCCGGCCAATAACTACATCACACTAAGATAAAAAACAAAGCCAAAAATAACCAACCCTAGGACTTTTTGGGGGTTTCTGTATAACTCGAGACAACACACAAGAACATCATGGGACATAAAAAACGGTAACCACGACAACACCAAACATAGAAGCAACTGGATATAAATATACCTTCCTTGAGGGAAGTACAAATGTGGCCATTTGGGTAATAACTACCCAAATCCTGGCTTTTGTGGGGGTTATTTGGACACCGGGAATAACCCATCTTGGATTGTTTTTGGGGTGATTTGGCCATGGTAAATAACCAAATTCCGGGATTTTTTTTTGGGGTTATTTGGCCATGGGAAAACAAATCCTGGGATTTTTTTGGGGTTATTTTGGGCCATCGGGGAATAACCCCCCAATCCTGGATTTTTTGGGATTATTTTGGCCCATGCGGAATAACCCAAATCCTGGATTTTTTGGGGGTTAATTTTGACATGGTAATACCCAAAATCCTGGATTTTCTGGGGGGGTATATTGTCCAATGGTAATAAACCCAAATCCTGGATTTTTGGGGGGTTATTTGCCATGGGGAATACCCAAATCCTGGGATTTTTTGGTGGATTATTTTACATGGGAATAACCCACATCCTGGATTTTTTGTGGGGGTTATTTGGGCCATGGAATAACCCCAATACCTGGGATTTTCTGGGGGTTATTTTGACACGGAATAACCCAAATCCTGGATTTTTTGTGGGGTATATTGGGCCATGGGTAATACCCAATCCTGTCATATTTCTGGGGTTGGTTTTGACATGGGAATAACCCAAATCGATGGATTTTCTGGGTGGGTCTCTGGGGGGATTTTGGAAAAGGGAATAACCCAAATCCTGGATTTTTTTGGGGGGTTTTTGGACATGGAAATACCCAAATCCTGGATTTTTTTTGGGGTTATTGGACATGGGAATAACCCAAATCCCTGGATTTTTTGGTGATTATTTGACCATGGAATAACCCAAATCCTTCCTGAATTTTTGTTGGGGGGGGGGGTTATTTGGACACGGGAAAGAACCCAAATCCGATGTTTTCTTGGGGGGGTTATTTTGGACAACTGAGAGTACCCAAATCCTGGATTTTTTTTGGGGGGGTGGGGGGGGGGTTATTTTGACGTGGGAATAACCCAAATCCTGTATTTTTTTGGGTGTTGATTTTGCCATGGGGAATAACCCAAATCCGCGATTTTTTGTGGGGATTTTTGGACACAGGGAATAACCCCAAATCCTGATTTTTTTTTGTGGGTTCTTTTGATCCATGGATAACCCAAACCTGGATTTTTTTGGGGGGTTATTTGGCCCATTGGAATAACCCAAAATCCTGGATTTTTTTTGGGTATTTGGCCATGGGAATAACCCAAATCCTGGATTTTTTGGGGGGTTATTATTGGCCTGGGAATAACCCAATCCTGGCTTTTTTTTGGGGGTTGGGGGTTTTTTGGACATGGGAATAACCCAATCCTGGATTTTTTTGGGGATTATATTTTTGACAACGAAACGGGCGGTAATACCCAAATCCTGGATTTTGTGGGGTTAAATTTGGACACAGTGAATAACCCAAATCCTCCGAGATTTTTTGGGGGTTATTTAGGCCATAGTATAACCAAACCATCCTGGATGTGTGGGGTTATTTGGCATGGTAATACCCCAAACCTGGATTTTTTTGGGGGTTATTTTGCCATGGATGGTGATTAAAACCGGGGGGCCCAGTAGGGGTGCCATCTGGATTTTTTTTGTGGTGGTTTTATTTTGACAAAACGGCATACCCTAAATCTGGATTTTTTTTGGGTTTATTTTGACATGGGAATAACCCAAATCCTGGATTTTTTTCCAGCCCAAGGAGCAGAGCAAGTGCAGGGACTGTCCAGGTGTGAGAAGCTAGCTGTGTCTGCTGTGGCTTCTGTCACTCTGCAAGCCCCAGGTTTGTCACACAGACAAACACCCAGGGGGCATGATGACTGAAGTGTGACCCAGAAGCATTTTCTCTCTGGACTTTTTTTTTGGCTGCAAGTCTGTTCTTCTTGGAGTAGTTAAGGATTATGGGAGTGGGGGGGTGTTTTTTTTTCACATGGGATTAAAAAGGATTTTATGATTATTTGGGAATATGGTGGCAAAAGACAGAAAACGGAAATGTACAACAGCTTAAATATGGGGGGTGGTCTAAAGGGAGGGGATAACTCTCAGCTAATCTGAGGTATCCTGGGGAGGGGGAAAGGGCAGAATTCCCAAAAGCAGCATCCAATGAGGGAAGGAAGGAGGGAAATTGAGTGGGGGCTTGGTGCTTTAGGGGATTTCTGCAGGGGGTTGGCACAAGGTTGGATTGGCAGGAACGAACTCAGGGTACACTGAGAAAATGGGCAGAAAGGGATTATTTGCACCAAAGCATCAGGTGGGCAGTACCAGAACATGTCATTAAGAAGAAAAACACGTCATTAAGAAGAAAAACATGTCATTAAGAAGAAAAACATCCCCAAATTGCAGAGCAGTACCTGAGTGCAGCCTTTGAGGGACAGGGCCCGCAGCCCCCCACAGCCCCGCACCAACGCCTGGATCCCGTCCTTGGTCACTTGGTCACACCAGGAGATGATGAGCTGTTCCAGCAGCGGGCATCCCTCGCTGTGGGGGACACAGGGACACACATGGCAAGGCTCATTTATCTTGGGAAAAAAATCCTGCTCCAAGTCAAGAAGCTTTGGATATTCCCAAATTTGGGACCCACACCCCGCAAGGGGACACCTGCAGAGGGCAAAGCCCAGCTCCAGAGGGAAGCTCTGCAGGGAATGCTGGAATAGCTGGAGGATCTTAGAGGGCTTTTCCAGCCTTACTGATTCTAGAATTCCATGGAAAATCCCTTCTGTCAGCTCCTACCTCAGTGCTTTCAGGGACAGGTTGGTGATGGAGGTGCAGGAAGCCAAATCCAGGTGCCTGAGTTTGGAGCAGAATTTGCTGAGGCTGGTGCAGGTGCTGCAAAGAGACACAAGGGGACAATCCTGCAATGGATTCATCCCAGACCACGGAAATCCCATGGGATGGGCAGGTTGGGGGTCCCTGGAAGTGTCCCAGGCCAGGCTGGACAGGACACGGAGCCACCTGGGATGGTGAAAGGTGTCCCTGCCTTGGCAGGGGTGGGAATGGATGGAATTGAAAGTTTTTCCAACTCAAAGCAGTCTGGGATTCCATGGAAAACCTCCCCCACTCCCAAACCTGGCTGGTTTTGGGCAGCCAGGGAAGAAGGAAGAGTTTTTACTCACGCGTCCGTGATCTTGGTACAACCATTGAGGTTCAAGACTTCGATGTTCCTGCAGTTCTGGGCAAAGGTCCTTGGGTTAAAGGAAAGGGAAATCATTGGATTTGTCAGGCAGTGGAATTCCAGGTGGTTTATAACACGTCAGATTAAAGTTTTACAAAATGGCCTCAAACAGATTCAAAAAAAAAAAAAAAAAAGAGAAAAGCAAGAAGGAAATCAAGAAGAAATCTATGAAAATCAAAAGAATCAAGGAAGAAGAAAGGAGTCAAGAAAATCCAGAAGGAAATCAGGATGAAAATCAGGGTGAAAATCAAGAAAAGAATCAAGGAAGGAGAAAATCCAGAAGAAAAATCAGAAGAAAGTCCAGAAGATCAAGAAAGAAGGAAATAATCAAGAATAAAAGAGTCAAGAAAATCAAGAAAACCAAATAGAAACCCAAGAAAAGAAGAAAGCAAAGAAGGAAATCAGTAAAGGAGAAAGGAATTGAGAAAGAAGAATGAAGAAAATCAGGAAGAAAATCAAGAATAAAATCAAGAAAAGGAAAATAACCAAGGGAATCAAGAAAGAAGAAAAGAATCAAGGAAAGAATTTATAAAGAAGAAAATTATCAAAAAAATCAGGAACAAACCCAAGAAAATCCCTGATTTCTGTTGCCCCAGCTCTTGCCCTGGGATGTCCCAGCCTGGAGGCACCAGATTCACCCAGTGCTCCTCACCCTCAGCCTCATTTTAATGACAATTGAGAGAAGCTGGCTGCTGGGCGAGGTCAAAAACGATCAACTGAGTGATAAAACCCCTAATAAATTAAATTATAAACCCCAACAAATTAACTGATCAAAACGATTCATGAAATAATAAAAAAAACCCGGATTAATGAAATGATAAATTCAAGGAGAAACGAATCATTTCTGTCACTGCTCTCCAGGTTTTGACATCCTGAGGGGCTTGGCTCCCAAGTGAGGATAAATCCCCTCCCCATCCTGCTTTTCCAGCCCATTCCAAAGGTGCAGCTCTACCTTAAGGCGTTGTCTCCCACTCCCTGGCAGCCCCTCAGGCTCAGCTTCCGCAGGAATCCCCCACATCTCTTGGAAATGTTCTCCACCACTCGACCCTGGGGGAGACAGGAGCAGCCACTTAAAAACCCCTCAAAGAGCTGCAGGAAGCTGAAGTGAAGGTTGTTTTTTTTTTTTTTTGCAGATTAACAACGATTTTGTTATTTAAAAAAAAAAAAAAAAAGGTGCTAAGGGAATAAAAATGCTGTGGGAATGGGCTAAGGGAGGGGGGAAGGAGAATTATTCAGCTTCTGAAGATGGAGAGACAAGGAGCAATCACCTAAAGCAAATCAGCTAAAGCATTTTGAGACATTTCCTCCACTCTGGAGCTCCTGGACATGGGCACAGACTCCCCAAGGAAGGTGAGAGGAGCCCAGATTTCCAGATTTCCAGATTTCCAAGCAGAGCCAATGGATAAATTTCTGTTTCTATTCAAAACAGAGATGAGCAGAACCAGCCCAGGAGTTTTGCTCCTGCAGGAAAAGGGATTCAACCACCTGTGCTGCAGAGACCCAAAAAAGGCTTTTTCATTTCAAATCCGGATCCAAAGACCCCATTACAGCCAGGATATACCTTTCCCCTGGGACTGAAGGGCAAAACCTCTGGAGAAGATTTGTACCAGAAACTCAGAACCTTCCCCTGCACTTTGGGGAAGAGCAGGAACATCCCTCAGTCCTTCCAGGACTATTTGGGACCTCTGTGAGATGAGGATTTTCCTCCAGAATCTCCTTTCCAGTCTGAAAAAAAACCCAAATCAGCCCCACCCTCAGACACAGGAGTCTGGGCTGGCCAGGTGAGCTCTGGGGTCACCACAGGAGCACAAAGGCTGAAACGCCTCCTCAGTTTGCAATTCCTCAAGCAAACCTATAAATTCAGCTCAAAATAGAGGAGCCAGAGGTGTTTGTATCAAGAATTGACATGGACTGATGGATTTAACTCTGTTAGAGCAGAGCCTGAGGATGTCAGGAGGCCCAGCAGGAACTCTGATTCCAGATTTTTGTTTTCAGAGAACCTTGGGCTTAGGCAAGAGCAGGGGTTTGATGTGCAGGGAGATGAAAACCACCCAAAAAAAGCACTGAGGAATGGGAAAAGCCTGGTTTGTATTCCCAGCCTCTCCCTCCTCCCAGGCTGAGCCTCTCAGTCCCATCTCCTGCCACTCCACACATCAGGAACCCTGAGAACTCCACTCTGAATAAATAATTCCATGGCTCTGGGGTTTTTTGGGGCACATTATGAGGTGAAGGATTCATTATGAAGACCCCAAATCCCCCATTTCCTTCCCCCTGAGGCCACTCTGACCCTGCTGAGGTGACAGTGCCACTTCCTGCTCCTCATCCCTGACTCTCAGCTGCACAAAGGGATTTTTTTAACGCTTTCCTGCAAAGTCAGGGGTGGATTTCCCATAAGGTGGGAACTTTCACTCAGCAGCTGCTTGATGCCTCTGTCCACCACAAGTTAAAGCCACACATCCCCCGTTTCCCTCCAGTGTGAAACATTCCCCATTTCCCTCCTCTAATGTGTTTTAAACAGGATCAAACATCCTGAAAAGGGACTTTAAGGATTGGGGTTTTTTTTTTTTTTTTCCTCATCCCTTTTCCTGCTGAAGGCAATTTGAATTTTCAGCCTCCATCCTCAGCAGTGCTGCAGAATCCACATCCCACAGGATCTGTTAGGGACAGAACCTTGTCCTTCCCAAATCATCTTCGATTCAATTTCAATTTTTGGTATTAAAGACACAAATATTTAAAGCCATGATTCAACACTCAGTCCTCATGTTCTTATCTGAGTGCAAGGAGGAGTAGCTTAAATTCTCTTCCATACAAGCAGCAGTTTTGCCCCAAATTGTAGCTTTTCTACTAATTTCTGTTTTCAGAACAGACAAAACTACTTTCTTTTCCATTACTACCATTAAGTCTTGCTAAGGATATAGAATTCTGTCCATTTTCAAAAGCTGAATGGATTGCCAAGACTTTAAAAGACTCCCTGAAGCTGAAGAACTGAAATTAATGATTTCTATCTCCAGGGAAGGTAGAAAGGGTTACGCTGGGAGTATTAATCCATTCTAGGCTGTAATTACATTTTAAAAAAGAAAAAAAAAATGGGTTTGTATGTCACTTAATTATACCTCAATATCCCTCTGGAAATCAAACAGGTCAATTCGCTGCCAGTTACTGCCATCCAGGGCCAGAACATTCCATGCCTTTATCGGGGGAAAAAATGTAAATGTGTGGTTAATATGAAAAAAAAAAAAAAGGTCAGCGGGGACCTAGTCACAGTTTGTTCCTTTGAGAAACAACATTCTGTCCCAGGTGGGAAAGCAACAGGTAATTCCAGCCAGCAGGGAGAACTGGGCAGGCACCAGGAGCACCTGCAGGGAGCAGGGTCCCCTCACAGCTCAGAATTCCCAGTTCCCCAGTCAGGGAAAAGCTGCCCTGGCTGCTTCCACTCCCTTGGGAGGTGCAGGTGTGAGCCAGGAGAGCACCTGGAGCTCGGGAATCTTCACATTCCTGGCTGGAATTCACTCCCCAGCACCTCAGAGGACACCTGGGCACAGGTGAGTCCTCCCAGGGGACAGCTGCACTGACAAAGGGCTTGGCTTTTGTTTAAAACACCAAAATCTCCAGTGGTTCCTGCTCCAAAGGAGAAGCAGGAACTCACGAGTTGGTGGCTGTGCCCTCAGCCAGGTGAGGAGCACAGGGCTGAATTTAAAGTTTCAGTTACGTCATCGAGGTAAACAAATGGATCTTGTGAAAACACAGGGGGATCTTCCACCCCAAATCCCACAGAGCTCCTCCCCATCACAGAACACCAGCTCTTGGGCAGGAGTTAGTGCAGAGTTACAACAGATGACACAACTGAGCATTAATTGATTTTTTTGGGGTTTAAATCTCACTGCTGATGTTTGTTTCCAGGTCTGGCTATGGCCAGGAGAAAAGCAGTGGGAGCTGCCCCAGTGGCTGCACAGTTCCATGGGCAGCACAGGGAACGTTCCAGAACCTTCCTGCACATCCTGGCAGGAACTTCCCGTGCTGTGCCATGGAATGGCTGCCGTGCTCACTGTGCAAACAGGAGCTGGGACAGGCCAGGAGAACACCCTGACATTGGCAAGGAATCCCTGACAGCCCATCCTGGCCAACATTGCTCTGCTGGATTTCAGCTGGGAGCTCTGTCCCTGCACAGCCTGTGTTATTGAGGTGACAGCTGGAACACCCACACACCACACAGGGTATTTTTTAATGCAATTAACAATGTTTAAGCAGCCTTTTTTTAAAAAAAAAAATTAATTCCAATGTGCTTAGAGTAATTAAATCAGGAGTGGTTGAGGTTTGGAGCCAGGACTGAGGGGTGTGTGCAGGTGTCACCCAGCCAGGATGGTGAATACACCACTCCAACACCTTCCCTGGACCATCACCCCAGCCCTGCTGTGCTGCTTCCCCTGGGAGTTACCAGACAGTGGCAGGAAAAAGCACCTGAATAAATCTGGCAGCTCCACTGAACCTTCCAGTCTCCAGTTGGAGCAATTCTCCCAAGCAAATAATCCAAGTTGGGTTTCATTAACTGAAGCCCACAATGGATAAGAAAAACCCCTCACTTTATTTCCATGCTTACTCCAACTACATACAAGGAGAAAATAAACTTTCATTGACTGTGAATCAAAGTTCCTGTATTTCCACCAAAATCCACAGGATGCCATCTGGGGCTCATCCCATGTTGGGATTTCAGCAGGGTGAGCTCCCTGAACAAACCCAGAATGAGGGGAGAGTTCTGGGCCAAACATCAGCCCCCTCCCCTTTGTACCTGGGACACTGGAAAATGCTATTCCAGCTTGGAATTCCCTTTCACTGGTGCTATGGGAATTTTCCAGGACTACCAGGGGACACTAAATAACTGAGTGGCACAAAGCTCCCTGGCACAACCCACCTGGGGAGGGTTGGAGAGGGAGAATTGTCACCCAAATGCAACCCCCTGCTAAAATCCACCAGGAAGGAGGAAGGTTCTTACCCTGGAGACTTGAGCACAACGACACAGAGTGACCACATCCAGGAAAGAGAAAATTCTGGAACAGAAAGAAGAGATACCTTATTGGCTATTGATATTTCAAACAAAAAGGGATGTGGAAAACAAAGAGGGGGAGGAAAAAAAAAAAAGAAAAAGGACTGGGACAGCAAAACTTCTTTGTGATTCGGCTGAAAGCTGAACTGTGAAAGGAAATGCAGAGGCAGCAGTTCCCAAATGGAAGCAAAACAGTGGCCATGGAGCCACTGGGAAACAGAAACCTCCCACCTTGGAGCAGTTCCTGACCCCAAATCAGTGACTGCTCACCCCAAGTGACCCCTGCAGGAGCCCCACACTGAGCCAGGACATGGAGCTCCACCAGGGATGTGTGACTCTGACTTCACACAGGAGTGACTGGAACATTCCAACACCTCAGCACCAGCTCCCAGCAGTGGGCAGTGCCACCCTCAGCACCAGCTCTGGGACTGGGCAGTGCCATCCTCAGCACCAGCTCTGGGACTGGGCAGTGCCACCCTCAGCACAACTTCCAGAATTGGGCAGTGCCATCCTTAGTACCAGCTCTGGGAATTAGGCAATGCCATCACCAACTCTGGGATTGGGCAGTGCCATCCTCAGCACCAGCTCCCAGATTTGTGCAGTGCATCCCTCATCCCCCAGATTTGTGCAGTGCCATCCCCAGCTCCCAAAATTGGGCAGTGCCATTCCCATTCCCATTCCCCAGAATTGGGCAGTGCCATCCCTCATCCCCAGCTCCCAGATTTGTGCAGTGCCATCCCCAACTCCCAGAACTGGGCACTGCCATCCCCAACTCCCAGATTTGGGCACTGCCATTCCCATCCCTCATCCCCAGCTCTCAGATTTGTGCACTGCCATCCCCATCCCCCAGATTTGTGCAGTGCCATCCCCAACTCCCAGATTTGTGCAGTGCCATTCCCAACTCCCAGATTTGTGCAGTGCCATTCCCAACTCCCAGATTTGGGCAGCGCCATCCCCATCCCCCAGAACTGGGCAGTGCCAACCCCAGCTCCCAGATTTGTGCAGTGCCATTCCCATCCCTCATCCCCAGCTCCCAGAACTGGGCAGTGCCATCCCCAGCTCCCAGAATTGGGCAGTGCCATCCCCAGCTTCCAGATTTGGGCAGTGCCATCCCCAATTCCCAGAATTGGGCAGTGCCATTCCCATCCCTCATCCCCAGCTCCCAGATTTGTGCAGTGCCATTCCCATCCCTCATCCCCA
>JAGMWU010000081.1:121821-137773 GCA_018697195.1 Certhia americana | reverse complement strand
TCCCAAATATCCTGTAACTGAGCGTGGATCCATCATATCCCAAATATCCTGTACCTGAGCGTGGATCCATCATATCCCAAATATCCTGTACATGAGCATGGATCCATCATATCCCAAATATCCTGTAACTGAGTGTGGATCCATCATATCCCAAATATCCTGTACCTGAACACAGATCCATCATATCCCAAATCTCCTGTAACTGAGTGTGGATCCATCACATCCCAAATATCTTGTACCTGAACACAGATCCATCATATCCCAAATATCCTGTACCTGAGCATGGATCCAATCCCATCCCAAATATCCTGTACATGAGCATGGATCCAATCCCATCCCAAATATCCTGTACATGAGCATGGATCCATCATATCCCAAATATCCTGTACATGAGCATGGATCCATCATATCCCAAATATCCTGTACCTGAGCATGGATCCAATCCCATCATATCCCAAATATCCTGTACCTGAGCATGGATCCAATCCCATCATATCCCAAATATCCTGTACCTGAGCATGGATCCAATCCCATCACATCCCAAATATCCTGTACATGAGCATGGATCCATCACATCCCAAATATCCTGTACATGATCACGGATCCAATCCCACCACAACTTAACATGGAATCCAATGTGAAAATCCAATGTGCTGGCACCAAACGTCCCTTCAAAAGCTCCAGTTAGTGATGGCAAACTGGGAACTGAGGAACACCATCATCCCCAGGTGAGAGAACACCAAACCCCAGGATTTTAGAGTCACGTGCCACGCTCCCAAATCCCAGTTTACTTTTGAATTATCCCAAGATGCCAGAGCACGGGGCTCAAGTGGGAACTCTCAAACTTCCTGCCCAAACTGTCAGCCAGCAGAAGTGTTGCTCCCCCCCACAGACCCTTTTAACACTTCCCACCAGGAATATCACAAGTCCTGAGCCAGAAAGCAGCCAGGCAGCTCTCAGCCCAATTTGCTGCTAATTAAACTGAGGTTTTGCCATTCCCAGCTCTCCCAGCTCCGAGGGCTCTTCCCTCACATCTCCAGGTGACTCTGGAGTCACAGCGGGGGGGGACAGATGTTCCCAAGGCTGGGAAAGCAGCACCTGCACATTCTGGGACAGGAGCAGCTAATTAAATTGATTAGTTGATTGATTAGGAGATCAAGGAAATCATGGAGAGAGAATTCTAATAGAGGAGGAACGCAGAGGAACTACAGATGGGAAAATGAGATGTGATTCTTTTCCCTCAGTTCCAGGAGCACACAGGCAGATCCAAACCCTTTCCCATCACTGTCCAGAGAGGATATGTGATATTTCTCACATTCCAGACCTTGAATCAGGACTCTCCTCCCCAAAAAAAGGAGCAATCAGAGAGCAGGAGCAGACTTCCAAAAAGGAACCAGAGCAGAACAGAACAAGGGCAGGAAGGGTTAAAACAGAGATTCCAGAAGCAGCCAGGAGCCTCCTCTGCCTGATCACAAGAGAACTCTGCCCATCAAATCCCTCAGCAGCAAAATCTCACCTCAGTCCCAGCACAAATCCCATCCCCAGGCTGGTTTCTGCAGGAGTTTCCCCTTTGACCAGCACTAATCTAAAGGAATGTTTGTTTTTTTGTCCTACTAAAAATAGTCCTTGGACTTAAACCGTGATGGGGCCCAGCCAAGATGGGCTCTATCCACGGGAGAACCTCAGCTCTGGAATTCCCCCCTCCTCTGGAACACTGGGAAGAGCCAGGATCAATCTCCAGACCTATTTTCTCCAGCTTTCCTTCAAAGCCTGAGGCTCAGATGGCAGAGGCTGGGTGAAAACAGGCTGGAATTGAGATTTTGCTAAGTCATGGCAGCACGTACAGCTAAATATACCACGGACATGGGGACCTTCTGGCAAGTCCATACAAAAATAAAGCTCTGAAAAAATGTCAGAGGCTATTCTAGACTTCCAGGCTTTCAGAATGTTTCAAATGCCCCAAGTTTGCCTCTCCTAATATCTTTTTTATCTTCTTTAATAGCACATCTTGTCCAATAGAAGAAATCATTCTGGACGGGACACAGAAAAACACATTTTTCTTGTATGTAAATGTTCAATTCTGTTTCAATTTCAATTTTCTACCAAACACAGAATCCTCCACCAAGGAGCAGCTCTGCTGCTGTGTGAAACCACATGGGAAGAAATTCCTCCCTGTGAGGGTGGAGAGGAGCTGGGATGGAATTCCCAGAGCAGCTGTGGCTGCCCCTGGATCTCTGGAAGTGGCTGAGGCAAGGCTCAGGGGGCTTGGAGCACCCTGGGACAGTGGGAGGTGTCCCTGCCCATGGCAGGGCTGGATGGGATTTAAGATCCAACCCAAACCAGACTGAAATTCTAGGGAATTAAGGCAGTTTATGAAAACAGATGGGCAAAAGGCAGAGTTCTCACAGCCTCACACTCAGCACAACACGCAATTGTCCATTTCCTTTAAAAACTCTTCCTTTGCTCTCCAGAATATCCCAAATGTGACAAACTGGCTCCATTCACAGCACGTGCTCTGTGCTAATTCCCACATTTCCCCTCTCACAGAGCTGCTGCTCGGGCCTTGGGCACACCAGGGCTTTGTCACCCTGCACTGGGACAGCCGTGGGACACCCACCCAGGACAGGTGGCAGTGTCTGAGTGTCCCTGCACATGGAACGTGCCCAGGAGGATGTGAACAGCAGCTGGGGCAGGTGTGGGTGACAAAGCACAGCCTGGGGTCATTACAGCTCATTTGGGGTGGCTGTGCCACAGACCAGGTCCCAAAATCCCTGGAAGCACTTGGCTCTCTCCTGGCTCATGGAATTGGGTGGGAAGGGACCTTAGAGGCCACCAGGCCACGGGCAGGGACACCTCCCACCATCCCAGGGTGCTCCCAAGTCCTGTCCAACCTGGCCTTGGGCATTTCCAGGGATGGTGAGTCCATATCCTCTCTGAAAAACCCATTCCAAAGCCTCAGCATCCTCAAAGGGAGGAATTTTTCCCTAACATCCAATCCAGCCTTGGATTTATCAGCTTGAAGCCATTCCCCTTGTCCTGCCCCTGGAATTCCTGATGGAATTTCAGCAGCCCCAGGGCCAAAGCCAACTCGGTGTCAGCCCGATGTGTGCTCTGAACCCAAACACTTTAAAGCAGAAGAGTCAAAGCTCGATGGAGAAAAAGGGATGAAGATAATTCAGAGCTTTAGGGGAATTAGTGGCTGCAAGGTTAGAGGAGACACCTGGGTGGGTTGTGACAGAATTATCCACCTTGATGTTCACTCCAGGGAAAAAAAACCTGGATCTGGCACTCCTGGAGAACCTGAGGCTGCCTGGGAAGCACCACAGAGAGGGGAAAGACACCAAGGGAGACACAGAGGGGGCAAGGGAGAAGGTGATGCCCATTTCTGTACAAAAACCAACCAAGAGAAACCCTCAGAGGGGAGTAGGAAAGAAACCCCAGAAACATTCCCAGAAACACAACCAATAAAGTGCTGCATGCCTCCGTGTTAAGCAAAGCCCATGGCAAAGAAACAATGCAGAATTTAAAACCATAGCCTTTGAAACATTAGTAAATATTCTGATTTTAAATCACTCCAACTGGTTTACTTGTGGGACAGAAACTGTGTGAGATGACAAACTTGCAGGTTTGAGGATGAAACTGCAGCTGCTGTGAGACCTGGAGCTCACTGCCCTCATGGGCCCTTTCTAACTCAGGATATTCCAGGGTTCTGTGAGCCCTGATCCACGAGGAAATGCTGACCAGACCCTCCACAACTGCACATAACCACAGGAAATTAAGCAATTCCAACCAAGCCAGAAAACAGGCTGCAATTATGAATTATTAGAGAGCAAAAAAAACACACTCTGGAATCTGGTTTTAGGTTGGGAAAAGCGGGGAATCAATCACTGATGGCAGAAATGAAGGATTACATCCATAACTTGAATATTTTGGAGTTTACAGCTCACCCAGTCTGCGTCAAGACACTTTGGAGATGAAGCTTCCAAGCTCCAAAAGTCTCTTCTGTTCTGAAAGCTCTGTGTGAATTTGTTCAGAGTTTAAACCCTGAGTCTGAGATGCACTGGGAGGTTTCTCCAGCTGCAAGGCTGCTGGCTCCCAGCCCAAGTTCCAGGATTTCTGGCAGATTTTGTACCAATTTTATCTGTTATGGTCCACATGGAGATGAACAAGCCCAGCACAGTCACTGACACAAGACAAGACTCACAGCAAACCTCACCCACAACTCCAATCTAGTGAAAAAAGCTGAGCATGAACCATAAAACCAGAAGAAAAATGTGGAATTCACTCTGCATTTCCTTTGGAAAAGCTCCCTGAAGCTTTGAGACAACCTCTTACAAACATGGTCAATATGTACTGACACCCTGCCTCCAGTTCTGCTCATTTTGGGAAAAAATTCCACTGCTGTGACAAGGCTCAAGTAACAGAGACACGAGAAACATCGGTTCCCTTCCCAGGACAAGATTTTGGGAAGCAGCAGCTGGAGCAGGCCGAGCTGCCTTCCTGGAGGCAAAGAAAATATTACACTGCAGAGATAAGTCACAGTGAAGTGACAGCAAAATCCAAGGGCTCCTCAGAGGACGCCATCCAAAGAATGAAGTTGTTTACATCCACAAGCAGCTCTGACCGAGGGAATTTTCCCTCCAGCCTGTAGTTACACATGGAATTTTATTTAAAAACCCATCCAGTTTAATCTGCATTAAGTCTCCAAGGAAATGGCTGGCTGCTGGATGAGGCCAGGCTGTCACAAGCTCTGCTGTGGCTGTTGGGGACGCTCTCTTGGGATCAGCAGGGACAGGAACACAGGCACTGCCCTTCTGCCCCGGCCACGCTCACCCCTCTGGCTCCCAACCAGAGCTCTGCTCAGGCAAAATCCTGACTAAGCAGGACAAACAGAGATAGACCCCAGCCAAAAAGGCTTATTACAGGCTTAATATTCCTAAAAATAGCTGGATAGGCAGGGGACTGGATGGGTAATGTCACATCACCGCTTCCTCGGTCGCTGCTTGCTTGGGAAAGTTGAAATTCCTGCTGGGATGCAGGAGCTACCTGAGCCCAGCCTGCATTTGGCAGACATTAAATAAAGAACCTTTTTTTTGAAGCAGCAATGATCCAGACCTCAGTCCAAGCCCACAGGAATGGAGCCCGGGATGAAGGTCTTCCCACTGCACATCCCTCGGTTCAGGAATTGCCCCAGAGGGAAATCCCTCAGGGATGGATGGGCAAAGGGACAAGGTGGTGCTGCTGCCTCCAGAAAGGAAAACTCCACAGGCACAGGTGAGATCCCAAAACCCCACTGATTTCACAATTCCCACTTCAGCTGCCACGTGTCTGTATCCCACTGAAAGGGATCCCCTCCAGAACCTGCTGCCAGGCACCAAAAAGGGCACATTCAGCTGCCTTTTGTTCACCTGTTTTGTTCTCCTCCCCCAGTCCCGGCTGCCAGACAGTTCTCCCCAAAACAACCATCCCAATTCCATCCGTAACCCCTCCCCATGCTCAGCTGAAATCCCAATTCCAGCCCTCCCCAGCCCTAACCCCTCTCTGTGCTCAGCTGAAATCCCAATTCCAGCTCTAACCCCTCTCTGTGCTCAGCTGCAATCCCAATTCCAGCCCTAACCCCTCCCTGTGCTCAGCTGAAATCCCAATTCCAGCCCTAACCCTTCCCTGTGCTCCACTGAAATCCCAGTTCCAGCCCTAACCCCTCCCTGTGCTCAGCTGAAATCCCAATTCCAGCCCTAACCCTTCCCTGTGCTCCACTGAAATCCCAGTTCCAGCCCTAACCCCTCTCTGTGCTCAGCTGCAATCCCAATTCCAGCCCTAACCCCTCCCTGTGCTCAGCTGCAATCCCAATTCCAGCTCTAACCCTTCCCTGTGCTCAGCTCAAATCCCAATTCCAGCCCTAACCCCTCTCTGTGCTCAGCTGCAATCCCAATTCCAGCTCTAACCCCTCTCTGTGCTCAGCTCAAATCCCAATTCCAGCTCCCCCATTCCCCAGTTACCCGACGGTCACCGGCTGCATCCGAGTGGCTCCTCCCTGGTGGCCCTGGCAGGACCTGGAGCAGCTTGGGGACAGCTCAGGGAGGCAGCAGCTGGAAGTTAATCAGCTTTGATTCCCCACGAGGTGTACCTGGAGCTGAATGAGCAAACACCCCCTCAGTGGCAGCGGGGTGACACGGCCGGGGTGGCAGCACCAACCCCATTCCTGCTCCAAGGAACCTCAGCACCCCACAGGTGACACCTGAGGGCTCGGTGACCCATCAGAAATGGTGCTGCTTCCTCACACCGACCCACCAAGGTTTGAAATATGCCCATTAGAACAACATCCAGACCTAAAAAGGAAAATTATAAATAAGACTAAGGCTTCCTGACATTGCCAGGACAGCCTATGGGCACAGTCCCTGACCATAAAACACCCACGACCAGGATTTATTTTTATCTTTTTGAAAGCTCATTTTAGCAGGGCAACAATTTGCTGCAAATACACTTAGAATGGATTTAAAAAAAAAAAATCAAACCCAAAAACTGAGACATGATTCAGAATTTTCAGCCTAAACTCAAGACTTACCCAGCTCACTGAGGCTCATCACAATTCAAATAAGCTGCTTTGATAAATTATAGTTCTGCCCCTCCCCAACACCTGCAATTCTGTTATTATTACTGGTAATATTATCATTATTACTATTATTATTATCGGTAATAAGGTGGTTTTTTTTCACTGCTGGGTTTGTATCCAGCTATTATGTAAGAAGATGCTGGGATCATTGGCATAAATATTGGGAAATAAAATCAAATGATGGTGTTTTAAAGAAAAAAAATCCACCTGAGCTGAGGCGTGAAGGGTATGGGGAGGAGTTTAACCCCAAGGAAAACTGTGGGATCAGGCAGGGATGCACAAACCCCAGGCAGAGAGGGACTGGCCCCTCCTCAGGGCCGTGCAGATCCAGGTTTCAGCCCGGATCAGGGAGGGTAAAACCCTGCCAGGGCTGACTTTCCCAATGGTGTGACTCAAAGGAAGCTCCCAGCCAGCCAAAACAGTAATTACTGCAGTGTCCCAGGCCCCAATTAATGATGGTGTCCAAATAAATGGGATGTGCCCGTGGCTGCCACCTCAGAGTCCCTGCCCTTGTCACGCAGGGGATGTCCCCAAAATGTCCCTTGTAGGAGCTGCTGCAACCAGCAGTGAAACCACCCCAGGGATCCCTGTGCTGTTCACCCCCAGAACTCACTGGAAATCCCTCACTGGAGTCAGACATGAAATCAGGGAATGCTCGGGGCTGGGAGAACCTTAAAGCTCATCCAGCACCTGCCATGGGCAGGGACGCTGCTCCAAGCCCTGTCCAACCTGGCCTGGGACATTTCCAGGGAATCAGGGACAGCCACAGCTTCCCTGGGAATCTGTGCCAAGGCCTCCCCACCCTCACAGCCAGGAATTTCTTGCCAATATCCAAATCTTTCCTCTTTTAGTTTAAAACCTTCCCCTTTTTCCTTATCATGTGCCTCTGGTGGGGGATGGAACTGGATGAGCTTTAAGGCCCTTCCAACCCACAATATCCTGGGATTCTGTAAAATCAGCTTCCCAGGGCCAACATTCCCATTGGCACCCAATCCATTCACACAACTCCTGGCAGGAGGAGAAGGAAGAAGCAAATCCTATTTGGGGCAAAAATAACAATAAAAATTTGGGGTGGACCCTCCCCAGTCCCCCTGGGGCCTGGGCCAAGCCCCTTTTACAAAACCAATTTGATTTTTGCTTCCAAATCCCTCTTCCCTCTACTCAAGCCACAGGAGCAGCACAGTGGGGGTGTGAAACACAACTTGTGGTTTACATCTCTTCCTATCTCATCATTTAAACAACCACTTTGAACCAAATAAATTAAGAGTTTATTATTCACCTGCCCAAAAGAAGCACTGGTTTTAAAAGGGTTACGTGTGATGTGGCACGACACTGAAATTCAAAATAAATGGGGTGGGGAGTGAACAGAAATGTGGAAAATCCATCAGCTTGGACACCCTCTCCCCTCCCAAATCTTTATTTTTTACCATTTTTTCTCATTATCTACGAGCCACATTGTTAGATACCATCCAAAAAAAAAAAAAATCAAATCTGTTTCAGCTGTGCCACCTCAGGTGTTCCCTGGGTTATGTCACCAACAGTTTCTCTTCCCACATAAAACCAAATTCCATGGTGTTACATCAGTTTTTGCAAGGAGAGTCAGAGCAAAGTTTTCCCTGCTCTGTTTGCACAACCTCCATTCCTTGGAACAGCAAAGCCCCAGGCAGGAGCAGCCCAGGAAAGGGAACAGCAACACCCCCAAAGGATCAGCCCTAAAGCCAACCCCCCTGAAAATCCAGGAACAGCAATTCAAAGGCAGGAACACAGCAGATTCCAAAATGGGATCAGGCTTAGTGAGATTATTCGATTTCTGAACGCAGACAGGGTTAATTATTAGAAGGCAACTCGATTTTGGGAGCATTTGAAGTTTCTCATTTTGCATCCAGCTTAGCTCATTTCTCATCTCTACAGCAGAACAAGGCCTGGGTCAGAATTCCCTCACACTCAGGACTCTGAATCCAGAACAGAAATGCCATGGATCGATGAATTCCTCAGGCTGGAGGTGCTCACAAAACTCACCACAGACTCTCACTCCTCAGAGAAACCCCCTGGAGTTCCCAAAATTTCATTTCTACCAGGACAAACTGCCCCATGGATGCACAAACCTCACAGCCAGGAGCAGCTCCTGCTCACTGCAGGGTTTGGGGACTGCCAGAGGAAGCTGGAAAGGATGGAGCTTTTTGTGTGCTGCTGGTTTGGAGGATGCAGGAGACCACATGGATGGTTCACAGTCAGGGGAGAAAAAAAAAAAACACAAAAAACCAAACCTGGAATCACTTAATCCTGACAACGTGGCTAAGGGAAATCCAGGACAGCTCCAGGTGACATCCCAGAGGATGGGAACATGGACAAGGATTACAGAAGTGTTGAGAACTTGGAGCTGGGTCAGTGAGTCCTCCCAAAGCATCGGGAGTCACTCAGAAGCACCAGGAAATGTCTCCCCTCCTCTCTGCTGTTATTTGGCTGCTCTTCATCAGGCAGGAAGCAGAGAAATCCCAAATATAAGCAGGGATTGGGATCTGTCGGGGCATGTTCCACATTAAACCGACACCACAGAGAATTAGGAGTCAATCTGGGTGATGTTTTCCCTTTTTGTTTGCTTTGCTGCAGGAAGGGGTGATTTTCTCTGCGGTGGCCACACCTCCTGTGAAGGGACTAATCCGAATATGCTGGTGGGGCCGGGCATGGCATTCCCAGGAAAAAGAGAATTCCACTCTTCCTGGAATCAGAAACCCACATGCAAGTCCAATTTAAAGAGCCTGGCCCATATTCCACACCGTATTTTCTTCCTACAGTAAGGAATTATTATTATTAACCTCCCTCACAACTGGATTTGTGAATTACCCAACAACAATGGCTCAGGAATCTGTTTACGTGGCTCCACAAAAGACAATAAAGGAAGTGCAAACCCAACCCAGACTCCCCCTCCACAATTCATCCGTTATTTCAAGTCTGAAACAGACACAATATATTAGTCACAGCCCCAGATGGGGTTATTTTTACCCCAAGAGAAGATTCCAGACTCAAAGGCTCTACAGCCCCCTGCTCAGCCAGGGGAAATGTCCTGGCACTATCCACAGGTGAGCAGGAAGAGGAGGAGGAAGAGGAGGAGGAAGAGGAGGATTAAAAACCCATTGCCTTCCTGCCCTTACAATATTCCACAGCTTTGGACAGCAGCTCCCAGTCTCCAGACATTTCTGCCCAATTTTTCCCCCCCTGTCCCATGGAATGTCACCTCTCACAGACCTTTCACTTGCAAAGCACAACCATTACAAACTGGTTTCTAGGAAGCAGAGAGGAATTTCCATTCTGCCCCTCTGGAAAATAAATCTAAGTGTGAACACACGTTTTGGAAACTCTTCTGAGCGACATAACCTCCCTGGAAAATCGTGGTTTTAAAGGAAAACAGCTCCAAAACTTTCCAGGTGATCCAGGTGAGTGGGTCAGAGATAATCCATGGGTAATAAAGGATGCCTTGGATTTATAATCATGGGATGGTTTGGGATTGAAGGGACCTCAAAACTCATCCAGTGCCACCCCTGCTGTGGGCAGGGACATGTCCAGTGTCCCAGATTATCCCTGTCCAACCTGGCCTTGGACACTTCCAGGGATGGGGCAGCCACAGCTACTCTGGGCAAAACACAGCAACCAAAACAGCCAAGAAACAGGATGATGTTCAAAGGCACTTCTTGTAGCTTAAAATAAGCCTTTCTATAACACACCAACTCTTCCTGTACAAATATAGGTTTTAAAAAATTAATTTAGGCCTCAAAGGCTCCTGGAGCATTTTGCTCGTTTTCCAACTCGTCTGTTTTTTTACTATGAGAAGAAAATAACTTTCCAGCAAAGAAAAAAAAAAAAACCCCACCCAAAACAAGGCAAACAAAGCTCTTCCCCACTCTTTTTCCCCAATGAATTGGGTTCATCGTGTCCTGGTGCAACCCTGATGAAAACCCTCCCAGAACTGGAATGAGCTCCAGGACTGCAAGACAAAGGCTGAGGAAGCAAAGGATGTCGATGTCCTACGGGACATTTGTCCCCCAAAATCTGTCACCAACCTGCTTTTACTCCTTGCTCTGTAACCAGCCAATCTGCAGCAGTGCAAAATGAAAAAAAAAAAAACCACACCAGCTCTCAGGAGGTAAAAAAATATAAATAAATAAAAATATCTGTGCAGGCAAGAAGAGCCCAGAACAGCAGACACAATAACCGTGGATAATGCAGGGCTCATGTGCAGGCTCCTCTCCGGAGTTCCCAGGGTGAGCCCGGTGTTTTCAGCACTGGACGCCACAGAAACACGAATATTACAACATTCAAAAAAACCTGAGCCCGCCCCCAAACTCACACTGCTGCGGATCTCCCAGGGATCTGATGGAGGAAGAAAAACAATCCCACGTGCAGCAGGAGACCACCGCACCTTTCTCAGCTCCAGGCCCGAGGAATTCCACACGGAGCCTCTCCGGTTGACCATTAACCAACATTTTCCCTGCATCGCCATCCCACCCCTGTCCACCAAGGGGGAACAGGCACGTCTTTACCATTCCGGGCTCTTTTTTGTCCCCCACACAGGCCGGCAGGTCCGGAGAAGGAGCGGGCAGGGATTTCCATCCTCCACAACCTCTCGCAGCGATGGGAAGTAAATCCTGCCGCTGCCCTTCCTCCCTACCCCTCCCTCCTCCTCCTCCCCCGGGAAGACAGCTGGGACAACAATGCGGCTGGAATCGCCCTGGCTCCACACTCCGCTTTGTGCCATGTCCTTTGAATAGATCTCATTGTTTACCCTCCGCTCCTTCCGTCCTCTCCATCCCCCAACTGGAAGCAAAAATTTTTTCCTCCCGGCTACTGCCCACCCCCCAAAAAAAAAACAAACCCAAAAACAAGCGGCGCTGGGGGCACCTTTCCCCCCCTGAATGCTTCCCCAGCCCCGCTCCCTAAAAGCTGGGGTGTTTTCCAGGCGCAATTCCCAACATCTCCTGCTCCATCATCAACTTCGCTGCCAGCGCTCACACCCGCAGCAACACGTTGGCAGCAGCTCTGTCCCCCCTGGGCTCCCCTAAAACCCCCCCGGGAATTTGGGGGAACCCCCAAAATGGGGCGGGGGAGAAGTTTCACACCGGTATCCCCCAAATTCAGACACCCTCAGATCCTCCCCAGCCCCACTCGCAGCTGGATTGAAATCAGACGGGGGAACCCCCTCCCCAAAAGGGATGGAGGGGGAAGAAGTTACACACCAACACCCCCCAAATCTGGGAGTCCAGGCCTGAAACCCCCCCACACACACCCCCACAGACACCCCCGGCAGAGCCTGCCCAGCCTCATTCACACTCCTCCCCAAGGGACCCCCAAAAATGGGGCGGGGCAGCAGAATGCACAAGTATGGCTTTTACCCCGGCGACCCAAAACGGGGGGGTCACAAGCACCTATCCGTGTCCCCAGTCACATTCACAGACCCCCCTCCACCAGTTACAGCCTCCACGGAACAGCAACCCCCAAAAAAAAATGGGGGTGATGGAGGGAGAAGTATCCCACCAGACGCCCACCCAAAGCCGGGGGCACAGACCCTGAGCCCCCCGGGTCACCACAAATATCGAAACCCCCCAAATACCAGCCCCATTCAAACAGCCCCCCCCGGTTTAACCCAGAAGCCGCGCCGTGCGGGGCGGGGGCGGCGGAGAGATCGGGGCAGCCCTGACACGGAGCGGGAGGTGGGTGACACGGAAGGGGAGGGGTGAACACGAGGGGAGGGGGGTGACACGGAGGGGTTGAGGGGGTGACACGGAGGGGGTGGACAACGGAGGGGGTGACACGGAGGGCAGGGGGGTGTACCCGGAGGGGAGGGGCGTGGACACGGAGGGCCGGGGTGACACGGAGGCGGAGGGGGTTCACACGGAAGGGGAGGGGGTCAAACGGGGGGGAGGGGGGGTGACACGGAGGGGGTCTCACGGAGGGGAGTGGGGTGACACGGGAGGGCAGGGGGTCCCGGAGCGGCAGGGGGTGACACGCGAGGGAGGGGGGGGTGACACAGAGGGGGGCACAAGGAGGGAACAGGGGGGTCTCAACGGGAGGGGAGGGGGGGTTCTACGGAGGGGAGGGGGTGACACGGAGGGGAGCGGGGTCACAAGGAGGGGAGGGGGGGGACAACGGAGGGGGTTGACCACGGAGGGAAGGGGGGGTGGTGACACGGAGGGGAGGGGTTGACACGGAGGGGCAGGGGGTGACAAGGAGGGGGTGACACGGAGGGGAGGGGGTTGGACACGGCGGGGAGGGGTGACACGGGAGGGGAGGGGGTGAAACGGAGGGGGTGACACGGGAGGGGAAAAGGGGTGACACGGAGGGGGGAGGGGGGGGAAACGGAGGGCAGGCGGGGGACACGGAGGGCAGGGGGGTCTACGGAAGCAGGGGTCTCACGCGAAGGAAGAGCGTATCACGGAAGGCAGAGGGTCTCACGGAAGGCAGAGGGTCTCACGGCGGGGGTCACACGGAGGGCAGGGGGTTCTCCGGAGGGCGGGGGTCTAACGGAGGGAAGGCGGTTATCCACGGAACAGGAAGGGGTGGGGGTCTCAACGGAGGGGAGGGGGTCTCCGGAGGGGGAGGGGGTCACACGGAGGGCCGGGGGTCTACGGAGGGCCACGGGGGTTCTCAGGAGAGGCAGGGGGTCTCACGGAGGGCAGGCGGTCTCCGGAAGGAGGGGGTTCTCACGGAGGGTGAGGGGGGAAAAACGGAGGGCAGGGGGGGTATCACGGAGGGGAGGGGGGCACACGGAAGGCAGGGCGGTCTCACGGAGGGGCAGGCGGTCTCACGGAAGGAGGGGTCGCACGGAGGGGCGGGGGTCACGGAGGGGAGGGGGTCACACGGAGGGCAGGGGGTCTCACGGAGGGGAGGGGGTCACACGAAGGCAGGCGGTATCACGGAAGGCAGGGGGTCTCACGGAGGGGAGGCCGGGTCTCACGGAGGCAGAGGGTCTCACGAGGGGGTTCCCGGAGGGGGTTCACGGAGGGGGTCTCACGGAGGAACAGGGGGGTCTCCGGAGGGAGGCGGTGACCGGAGGGGGGCTCACGGAGGGCGGGGGTCTCAAGGAGGGCAGGCGGTTCACACCACACCCGCGGCCCGGGCCTCAGCGCTCGCCTCCACCGGGCCGGCCTCCTCCCGCCGGCAACGGCGGGCCTCACCTCCAAGCGGCTCTTAGTGACCCCGTTCATCTCACTGCGCATGCGGGGGCCGGCGCGGGGACACCCGGGGCACGGGGGGCGGTTCGGGCGCCGGAGCCGCGGCCTCCGCAAGGAGCCGCCGCCGCGTCCGCTCCCGGCCCTCAAAGATTAGACCCAAAAACAAAACACTCGCACTGCAGCCAAGGCGAGCGGGGGTCGATTGGACAGAGCGGCTGCTGCGGGGAGGGGCGAGGGAGGGGAGAGGGGGAGAGGGGATGAGGGGAGAAAAGGGAGAGGGGAGAGAGAGGAGAGAGGGGAGGGGAGAGGGATGGGGAGGGAGAGAGGGCGAGGGGAGAGGGATGGGAGGGGAGAGGACACGGGACAGCGGGAAAGGGGAGTGAGGTAAAAGGAGGGGGGGAGGGAGAGGGGGAGAGAGGGGAGTGCGAGGGAGAGGGGAGAGGGAAGAGAGGGGAGAGAGGGAGAGGGGGCGAGGCGGGTGGAAGGCGGAGAGAGGGGAGGGGAGGGGAGAGGGAGGGGAGAGAGGGAGAGGGGAAAGGGGAGAGGGGAGAGGGCGGGGAGAGAGGGGAGAGGGGAGAGAGAGGGGGGAGAGAGGGGAGAGGGAACGGGGAGGGGGAGAGGGGAGAGGGGAGAGAGGGAGGGAGAGGGGAGAGGGAGAGGAGAGGGGGAGAGGGGAGAGGGGAGAGGGAGCGAGGGGAGACGGACGGAGGGAGACGGGGAGAGGGAGAGAGGAGAGGGGAGAGGGAGAGGGGTAGGAGAGGGGGAGAGGAGAGGGGAGAGGGGAGAGGGGAGAGGGACGGGGACAGGGAGAGGGGGAGGGGGAGAGGGGAGAGGGGAGCGGGAGGGGCGAGACGGGCGAGGGGAGAGGAGGGGGAGAGGGGAGAGGGAAGGAGAGGGAGGGGAGAGGGAGAGAGGGAGAGAGAGGAGAGGGGGAGGGACGGGGGAAGAGGGGAGAGGGGAGGGGAGAGAGAGGGGAGAGGGCGAGGGGGAGGATGGGGAAGGGTGAGAGGGACAGGGACAGGGGAAAGGGGAGGGAGGGGAGAGGGACGGGGAGAGGGAGAGGGAGACAGGGGAGAGGGACAGGGGAGGAGGGGCGAGGGAGAGGGGACCGGGGACAGGGAGAGGGGAGAGGGGATGAGGGGAGGGGGGAGGGGGAGAGAGGGAGAGGGGAGAGGGACGGGGACAGGAGTGAGGGGGAAGGGGCGTTGGGGGAGAGGGGAGAGGGGAGGAGGGGAGAGGGGAGAGGAGGGAGAGGGAGAGGGGACTTGGGGAGAGGGAGGCAGGAGAGGGGAGAGGGAGGGAGGAGGGGAGAGGGACCGGTGGAGAGGGGACAGTGGGGGGAGAGGGAGGGGGGGGGAGAGGGAGGGAGGGAGAGAGAGGATGAGGACCGGGGAGAGGGAGGGGAGGGGGATAGAGGGTGCCACGGCAGGGGTGTGGAACGACGGGGTTTGGGTGCTCGCGGGAGAAGGGGAGGGGCACACGGGGGAAGAAAAAGGAGGGTGCTGGAGAGGAGGTGGGAGAGGAGCGGACTGCCGAGAAGGGGAGAGGGGCGAGGGGGATGGAGAGAGGGGAGGGGGTCGGGAGCGGGACGGCGGATGGAGGGGGATGCGGGAAGGGACTGCCCTGAGGTGCCGGGGTTATCCCGGGGAGGACGAAAGGATGGGGAGGGAGACGGGACCGGGGAACGGGGGTGGGGGGGACATGCGGACCGAGGCTACCCCCTCCCCACCTACCCCGCAGGTGACGCCCCCATCGCGCCGCCGGCGGGGGTCCTCCGCCCCCTCCCCCGGTGCGCGGCGAGGGGCGCTGCCCCCCGTTTACCGGGATGCGGGGGGCTACCCCCCCCGGATGCTCCCCCGGGATCCGGGGGGCTGGGGGATCCGGGGGTCCCGGGTGGCATCCCCGCAGCACCGCCCGCTCTCTCCGGGAGCAGGGGTGCAACCAAATCAGCGCCCCGGCGCGGGGGTTGACGTCACGATGATGTCATTCTGGCGGGAAAAATCAAAGCGGGCGGGGTTCCCTCCCGAGCTGCCCCAGCACAGGAGCACAGACCCGTCTTGTACCAAGGCGTTTATTCGCATGGAAATAACATGTTCTCTCCGTGCAAAAGTCGCAAATTCCCTTTCGCCGGGTGCTGACACCACACAAACCTGCCGCGGGAGCCGGCCTTACA
>JAGMWU010000081.1:91290-108595 GCA_018697195.1 Certhia americana | reverse complement strand
ACGAGGGGCATGGGGGTGACACGGGGGGAGGGTGGGGAACACGGAGGGCAGGGGGGGTGACACGGAGGGGGTGACAGCGGAGGGAGGGGGTGCACGGAGGGCAGGGGGTGACACGGGGGGAAGGGGGGTGACACGGGAGGGGGAGGGTTGTGACACGGAGGGGAGGGTGGGGTGACAACGGAGGGGGGACACGGAGGGCAGGGGGTGACACGGAGGGGAGGGGGGAAACGGAGGGCAGGGGGTGACACGGAGGGCAGGGGGTCGACCCGGGGGAGGGCAGGGGGTACACGGAGGGAGGTGGGTGACCGGAGGGGAGGGGTGACACGGAGGGGAGGGGGTGAACCGGACGGGAGGTGAAAAGGAGGGGGGGGGGTGACCACGGAGGGGTGACACGGAGGGGGGGGGGGGGAGGGGGTGACACGGGGGGGAGTGGGGGGACACGGAGGGGAGGGGGGGGTGACACGGAGGGGTGACACGGGGGCAGGGGGTCTCACGGAGGGGAGGGGGTCACGGAAGGGAGGGGGTTCTCACGGAGGGGAGGGGGGGTCTCACGGAGGGGAGGGGGGGTGACACGAGAGGGGGTGAAACGGAGAGGAGGGGGTGACACGGAGAGGGGGTCACACGGAGGGGAGGGGTGACACGGAGGGGCAGGGGGTCTCACGGAAGCAGGGGGTCTAACGGAGGGGGTCTCACGGAAGGAGGGGGTCTCACGGAGGGGGTTCTCACGGAGGGCAGGGGGTCTCCGGAGGCAGGCTGGTCTAACAGGAGGGGGTCCTCACGGACGGGGGTCTCACGGAAGGCATCAGGGGTATCACGGAGGGAGGCTACGGAGGGCAGGGGCGGGTCTCCGAAGGGAGGGGTTTCTACAGGAGAAGAGGGGTGTCTCACGGAGGGCAGGGGGTCTCCGGAGGGGTCTCACGGAAGGCAGAGGGTGGTCACGGAAGGCAGGGGTTCACGGAGGGCGGGGGTCTCACGGAGGGCAGGGGGTCTCACGGAGGGCCGGCGGTCGCACACACCACCCCGCGGACCCGGGCCCCTCCCGCGCCGCATCCGACGGCAGGGCTACTCCCGCCGGCACCGGCCGGGGGCTCACTCAAAGCGGTCTAGGACCGTTCATCTCCTGGCATGGGCGGGGGCCGGGCGGGGCCCGGAGGCACGGGGGGCGGTTCGGGGTGCGGAGCCGCGGCCTCCGCAGGAAGCCGCCGCCGCATCCGCTCCGGCTACACTTCGACCCAAAACCAAAAACACTCGGCCACCTGCAGAAGGGCGAGCGTGATTTGGACAGAGCGGCTGCTGCGGGAGGGGAGAGGGGGGGGAGAGGGGAGAGAGGAAAGGGGAGCGGGGGAGAGGGGAGAGGGGACGGGAACAGGGAAGAGGGAGAGAGGGGAGCGAGGGAGGGGAGGGGAGAGAAGGGGAACGAGGTAGAGGGATCGGGGAGAGGGAGGACGAGGTGAGAGGGACGGGACAGGGATGAGGGGAGAGGGGAGGGGAGAGGGGAGAGAGGGGAGGTGGGAGAGCGAGAGGGGAGAGGGGAGAAAGGGAGAGCGAGAGGGGAGAGAGAGGGAGAGGGGAGAGCGCGAGGGGAGAGAGGGGAGGAGGGGAGAGGGGAGAGAGAGAGGGGGAGAGGGGAGAGGGGAGAGGGAGAGGAGGGGGGAGAGGAGAGAGAGAGGGGACTGATGGGAGGTAGGGGGGGGGGGCGGGAGAGAGGGACGGGGAGGAGAGAGGGAGAGGGGAGAGAGAGCGGGGAGAGGGGAGAGAGGGGAGAGAGGGGAGAGGGAGAGGGGGAGAGGGAGGGGGGGGGAGAGGGGAGGGAGAGGGACTGGGGGAGGGGAGGAGAGGGGAGGGAGAGGGGAGAGAGAGGAGGGGAGAGGGATGAGAGGAGGGAGAGGGAGGGGAGGGAGAGGGGAGGAGAGGGAGAGGCGAGAGGGGAGAGGGGAGAGGGGAAGAGGGGAAAGGATGAGAGGACTGCGGCGAGAGGGATGAGGGGAGGGGAGCGGGAGGGGAGGGGAGAGGGGAGAGAGGGAGAGGGTACAGAGGGGAGAGTGGAGGGAGCGAGGGGAGAGGGGAGGAAAGGGGAGAGGGGAGAGGGAGGGGGGAGAGGGACGGGGAGGGGGGGGTAGGGAGAGGGGAGGGGGGGGAGGGCGAAGTGAGAGGGGAGAGGGACGGGGAAGAGGGGGGAGAGGGGGAGGGGAAGAGAGAGGGGAGAGGGATGAGGGGAGAGGATGGGGAGGGGAGAGGGGAAGGGACAGGGGAAAGGGGAGGGACGGGGCAAGAGCGACGGGGAAGGGCGAGCGGAGAGGGAGGGGGAGAGGGAGGGGGAAGAAGGGGAGGGAGGAGGAGAGGCGGACAGGGAGGGGAGGGTAGAGGGACCGGGGAGAGGGCCAGGGAGGGGGCGAGGGGAGAGCGGCCGGGGAGGAGGGACCCGGGGGAGGGTGGAGGGAGAGGGGGAAGGAGGGGGGAGGGGGGAGAGGGATAGGGTTGGGGGACGGGAGAGGGACGGGGAGAGTGAGAGGGAGGAAGAGGAGGGAGGGGAGGGGAGAGGGTGAACGGCAGGGTGTGGAACGAGGGGTTGGGTGCTCGCGGGAGCAAGGGGAGGGCAACGGGGGAAGAAAAAAGGAGGGTGCGGAGAGGAGGGGGACGGAGCGGAGCTGCGAGGAAGGGGGGGGGCGAGGGGGAGGAGAGAGGGGAGGGGGTCGGGGAGCGGGACGGCGAGGAGGGGAGGCGGGACCGGGACTCGCCCTGAGGATGCCGGGGTTATCCCGGGGAGGCGAAAAGGATGGGGAAGGGAGAGGGGGGGGGGGGGGGGGGGAAAAACAGGGAAAGGGGGTGGGGGGGGAGGGGACACATGCGCCGAGGCTCCCCCATCCCAACCAAACCGCAGGAGCCGCCAACCATCGCGCCGCCGCGGGGTGTACTGCAGCCCCCCCACGTGGTGCGCGGCGAGGGCGCTGCACCCCCGTTAACGGGGATGCGGGGGGCTTCCCCACACAGGATGCTCCCCCCGGATCCGGGGGGCGGGGGGATCAGGGGGTTTTTTTTTTTCCCGGGGGGGGGGGCAGCCCACCGCCGCCGCTCTCTTCGGGAGCAGGGAGTTCAACCAATCAGCGCCCGCGCGGGGGGTGACGTGGTGACGTCACGATGATGTCTTCTGGCGGAAAATCAAAGCGTGTGGGGGGGTCCTCCTCCCGAACTGTCCCCAGCACAGAGCACAGACCGTTGTACCAAGGCGGTATTGCATGGAAATAAAAAGTCTCGCGATATTTCCCCAAAAAAAGTACGAAATTCCAATTTCGCCCCCCAAAAAAAACCCAACCTGCCGCGGGAGCCGGGATATTTACAATTCCAGGGATTTTTTTTCCAGCCAGGGATTTATGTACATGATGATAATCGAGGAAAGGACCAGTTTCTTTTAATCTCCGCGTTCACTTCACCACCTGAGATTAAAAGGTTTGGCTTATATTTAATTTTCACTTTATTTTATCTTTCTGAATACTGAAAGATGTAAAATAATTGAGAATAAGCAAAAATATTCCAAAAATAAACCATTTCTCAGAGCGCGAGCACTGACACCCCAAAGCCTCTGCGTGGTCACGCACCTCAGCTCTCCCAGGACTGACGTCATTGGAAGGGGACAGGGCACCAAAATGGGGTGAAAAGCTTTAAATTTGGGACTTGTGCCTCCCGCAGTGGCCACAGGAGACGTTGTTCCCTCTCTTCCCACCTTCCACAGGGGGAATTTTGGATACTGAGCTTTGGTCTGGGTGAGGGGAGAGGAAACGAGTGCAGCTTGTTCCTTTAAAACAGGTTTTTGTGTCAATTTTGCTGCTGAACAAGACTCCCTTCCAGCTTTTAGCGTGCTGCACAGCAGGAAAACACGGCTCTGGTTAAGGAGAAGTCCAGGGAGCCATCCTGGGAGATTCCCAGCCTGGATTCCACTTGAAAGTGCTTCTTTTGGAAGGCTGGTGGTGCCCTCACACAACTCAGAAGGGATTGAATAAAATCAGGCTGGGGGGCAGGCAGCCCTCCAGAGGCTGAGCTGGCACCATTCCCAAGGGAGCCACTGGAGCAGGGTGTCCAGCTGAATTCCTCTGGGATTTTCTTCCTGCCATCCTCTTTGCAGCACCCCACAGTCACACGATTCCAACACTGTCTCAGGTTATCAGCGTTTGCTCCACGTTTGGATTCAGTTCTCATTTTCCTATCGTTCCAAGCTCTGGTGAGAGGAAAGTTGTGGCGTGCAGGACACCAGGAGCAAGGGATAAATACTGGAAAATACGAGAAGGGAAAGTTCTCCAGAGTTGGGGGGGGATGCTTGGGAGAAATTCCGGCTCCCACGCTCAGCAGGAGCCCTGGAATTAAACTGGAGGAAAGGGTGACAAATCCCTACAATTAGTAGGATAGTTGCCAACCTACTAAAAACACTTTCCAAAAAGCTGGAAACCAAACAGCTTTCCTGGGGTATCCCTGGGGTCAGCCCAGGATGGGAAATTTCAGTGGTTTAAAAGAAACTCGAATCCTTGACATCTTTTCACACTGCACCCCCAAAGGTGAAGCACAACCTCATTCCCACAGGGAAATCCTGGGACTGACAGCAAAACCCAGTGGGAGCAGGATCCTGCTCAGCACAGAATTCCAAAGGAGATGTGTTTGCAGAACTCCTGATTTCCCACATTCCTCTTCAGTGAATCAGATGAAACTGCTTTTAAAAATAAAACACGCTCCTGAGTCTCTTTTCCTTTCAGGGACCACAAGATCAGCCCGGAGAGGATGCCTGAGTCATGCTCCTAATTCAAGCCAAAAGGGGAAAATCCATCTTTTAAGGAAATCAACACTTCTGCTGCAACTCTGATCCCAGCTCAACCACTCCGGGATTGTTTTCCAAGCAGGACACGGCTCCCTTAGCTGGACAATCCTTCCCAGGGCAGTGGCTCTGTGTGATTCCCAGCTCACAATTCCCAGCTCAGCAGCACGAGGAGATTCCAGGGAAGCTCGTTGGTGCAGACAGGAGTCCCTTTTCCATTGAGATTTGCTGGAATTTCACCGTGCTGGAATGTCACCCAAGCTGCAGAGTCGCCCAAATTCGGGCTCTGCCCAAATTCCCGTTGGGGGAAAACAAGGAGCACGAGGTGTTCCCACATAGGGGTGAATAAATAGCTAAAACAAATGGGAAGGCAAACCCAAGGCAGCAGCAAACCAAACCAGAGCTGTGACCCGGGATAAAATCCTGATTTCCATGAGGACACAGTGCCCAGCTCGTGCCAGAGGCCCCTGCTGAGATGGGCACTGAATGAAGGAATGCCGTGGGAATAAAATAAATTAAAAACCTCGTGGTTTACCTTCTTCTATAGAATTAAAACCCAGCCCTAATCCATTTCCTAAAATAATTACTTTAAAACTTCCTACATCCAAAAGGAGCTTATCCTGAATGGGAAGAGGGCAGAGGGACTGGGATCTCCCAGACCAGCCTATGTCTGTTTGCCCCATTTGGGAGCTGCTCCCACATTCCCACACTCAGCTGCATCCCCATTAACTCCGACAGGGATGATAATACTCATAAATTCAGGAAGAATGGAAGTGCCCACAGGATAAAGGCCACGGGCAAGGACCTGGCTGCTAGCACTCACATCCTTCTGCACAGACCACGGCGGTCTGAAAATCTTGGCAACACCTTGGAAATACTTCTTTTTCCCCCTCTCCAAACACACCCTGTGAAGATCCACGTGACAGGTTTGGGACGAATCCTTCCTTCCTTCCCTCCAGGACCTGCAGACAGCTCATTTAGGAGAATTAATTGCCAATTAGAGCAACATCCATGAGATCATCATCTTCCTCCCCGATGAGGAACTCGGGGCTGGCCCGGGACGGTCGCTCAGCCGAGAGGATGGCGTTGCTCGCCATGGTCAGAGACTGATCCGCCGAGATGGGCGACTTGGACCAACTCTCGGGCTTCATGCCGTGGGATTTCTTCTTGTCCCTGTCCTTATCCCTGTCCCGCTCTCTGTCCCGGTCTTTGTCTTTCACTTTTTTCTTCTCCTTTTTGTGCTTTTTGTGTTTCTCGGCGCTGTACTCGGGCAGGGGTCGGATGCCATCGTCGGAGCTGGGGCTGTTCTGGTAGGATTTCTCGGCGATGGAAGAGCCCGACTCGCTCTCGCTGTCGATGTTCTGGGGGGTGTAGGCCGGGGATTTGCTGTGGCTGGGGGAGCAGCGCTCGTGTTTGGGGGTGGAGCCGCTGATCAGGGGGGATCCGTAGCTTTTGGAAGAAGCCATCTGAGGCCTCAGGCCGTCCCCGCCCCCTTCCCCGGGTTTCTGCAGAGTTACTTTGGCTTTGATGCTGGGGGAGCCACCATCGTGTTTGCTGATGATAATTTTGGCCACTCCGGTGCTTCCAACGTTTTTGGAATCCGAGTTCTTCTTGGAAGAGTCAACAGATCCTCCAGAAACAGAAACCTTCGATTTCTCCTTGTCGCTCTTCTCCCGCTTTCCCTGGAACTCCCCTCCAGACATGTTGTGCTTGGAGGACATTGTATGGCTTGAGGAATTGGAACTTGGCCCCATCTGTCCATCCATGGGGTCGTCTCCGCCAGGCCCGCTCGTGACCACCCCGTGCTTCAGCTTGTCTATGACTGCAGTCAGCGATGGCTTCTTGTTTCTGCTCGGGGACTTGCCTTTGGAGCTCCCATGCTGGTTCTGCGATGAAGACATGGAAGACCCACTGGATGAAAAGGAGGATGAAGATGCCGTGGAGGAATTGGACGAGGGAGGCGGTTTCTGTGACATAGACCCGGAGGATCCCATTCCTGCAGATGATTTCATGCTCGAGCTTGATCCAGTCCCAGACATGTGGGACCCACCAGAACCTGAACTGATGGGTGACTTCGCTTTAGATGACGGGGGAGTACCTGGGACAGGTTTCATGGGAGAGGCGAGTTTATCAGAACCCCCTGAGGGCCTTGAGTGGGATGGGGAGATGTTTGGTTTGCTCATGGAAGGGTTCATGAGGGACGATGGCTTTCCTTGAGGTTTCATCTTGGTGCTGCCAGAGCTGGTGCTGAGGCCGTGCTTGGTGATGGGGGAGGATCCTGGCTTTCCCACCGACTGGGCCGAGCCCTTGGACTGACCCGAACCGGAGCCACCTTGGCTGGAGTAGAGGCTGCTGCTCATCTTTGAGCCAGAAGACCCTTCTGATTTGCTTTTAATTTTGCCTGAGGTTGAAGAGGAGGAAGAAGAGGAGGAGGAGGAAGAATGGCTATGATGGCTTTTGCTGCTGGAGGAGGTGACAGAACCACTACTGGTGTACTGGCCGTGTGAAGATGGTTTGCCAACAGTCACTGTTCCTTTTGGGATCTGAATGGTTATTTTTGGAATAGGAGGAGTAGCTACCCCGGGAGGAGTCTGGGATCTGCCCGAACTCCCCGGAGATTTGGACCCACCTGTGCTTGCTGGTGGCGTGAAGGGCCTGTTGGATGAACTGTGGGATGGAGATTTCCCATCTGTCTCCTGCTTTTTCCGCTTTGGAAGTTTCTCTTTGCTTTTGCCATCGCTGGATGGCGTCCGGCTGCGCTTGCCTGGCTTCCCATCTATGCCAGCACCTGCCATGGCACTCCCAGACCCATTGCCTTCCTTTACCCGTTTCTGAGACTTCTCTTTTCCTAAATCCCCCGTGTTCAGCAAAGGGCTCTGACCTCCACTGTGGTGCTCCATGATGTCAGAGGACCCCAGTGCTTTGCTGGCAGCTGCAATAATACTAAAATCCACCGTATCGGATGGAGCGCTCCCCTTGAATTTATTTTCCCCCCCGTCAGCCCCCAAAACTTGCACCCCCAAATTAGTTAGAGCCTGGGGGGCATAACCCTTGAAATCATCGGTGTCTCCGCTCTGACTGCTCTCATCAAAGTATTCCTCCCCAAAACCACTCTGGCTCTGACTGTTCAGCAAGTCAGGGTTGAAATCTACCCCGTCTGGAAAAAAATGGTTGGAGGAGTCGCTGTTGGGGCTCACAGCGGCGTCCGCGATCAGGTCTGCGGGGTCTGTGTAGGGGTTCTCACTACTGTTGGTCTGAAAAACATCGGGGTCAAAGAGGGCACTTTGTGAATGTCCTGAACTAGAAGAGTCTCTGACTGGAGTCCCAATGGGTGGGCAGTCCTCGGTACTGGTGGGCAGCTTGGAGGCTTCCTCTGCTATATCCGAGAGGATGTCGGTGACATCGGCCCCGATGCTGTCCGAGCTGGACAGGCGAACCATCCTCTGGATACTGGGCTGAGGGTGGGGCAGCGCCTGGGGGTAGGTGGTAGGAGGAGTGCTGCACTGGCTGGGTGCTGGAGTAATATGAGGGGTGTCCAGGGTGTCTGCAGTCATGTTGACATCAAAAATGGGGTTCTGGGAGTCAACATCCATGGAAAAGAGCTCCCTCTGGAAATCATCCTCAGTCTGGTGCTTGGGTTTGTCGGCTGGCATGCGGGATTTTTTTTTCTTTTGCTTATTCCCCCCAGGGCCCATTTCCATTCTGGGGGAGCCAGAGGAAGAGTTCTGCCTTTCCAGAGGGCTGCTCCCATACAGAGTGGAGAAATCCTGTGGGGGATTCTCCTTAAGAAGGTTCATGAGCATGGGGTGGTTCTTGGTGTTGCTGGCTGGTGAGGATACTGGTGGTGGTGTGTGGTGGGGAGGGGTTGGACTTGAGCCAATGGTAGACCCCACATTCCCTGTGATCTGCAACAAACTAGTGAGAATAGGGTTCTGAGACACTTTGCTGAAGTCCTCCCCATGGCCCACCGAGTCATGCCTCTCTTTCATGCTTATGCTCATGTTAAACAAAGTAGTGATGGGCCCCCCAGGAAAAGTGTTGGTTGGGGTGGTGGTCCCACTCATTGGGTTGCTGCCTGTGGTCATGCCATACCCTGGGCTGCTGGCTGGGGGCAGGTTTTTCTTCACCATGTCTTCAACTGTCTCTGCAATGAGGGACAGGGCTGGCGTGTCAGCTTGGATGGTTTCTGCTTTCCTACGGATGGCTCTCATGGTGACAGGGATGGACATGCACCTGCAAGACACAGCACAGGGTCAGGGTGGGGCTGGCTGCCCTCAGCAAAGGTCACTGGGGAGGTTTCACACCTCCAGCAGGTATAAAACCAGCACTCAGGGGCTTGCACAGGAGAGCTGCAGGCCCCAGGTTTTACGTCCTGCTGTTCTGCTTGGATTCACACATATCCCACCGCCCCTACCCAGCCACGAGACACCTGCACTTGCAATCACAGAGGGAGAATTAATCAATTATCTCTAATAACTGACAGCTGACAGATCATTATCTGGTAGTTAAAAAGCAAGGGATGCAATCCCAGAATTATGGAATGCTTTGGTTTGGAAGGGGCCTTAAAGCCCATCCAGTCCCACTCTCTGCCGTGGGCAGGGACACTTCCCACTGTCCCAGGGTGCTCCAAGCCCTGTCCAGCCTGGCCTGGGACACTGCCAGGGATCCAGGGGCAGCCCCAGCTGCTCTAGGCACCCTGTGCCAGTGCTCTGCCCACCCTCAGGGAGGGATTTCTTCCCAATATCCCATCCAGAACTATTGTTTCAGTTTAAAGCCATTCCCCTTTGTCCTATCTTCCTGAAGGAATCTGGGTTGTAACTCCAATTCTGGCAGAAAACACCTTTACCTATGCTTGGTAAACCTGATTTCCTACAACCTTACAAAAATCCCAGGATGACTCAGGTTGGAAGTGCTTAAAGCCCATCCAGTTCCACCCCTTTGCCACGGGCAGGAGCAGCTTTTTGAGCTCAAAAATCAGTGATAACACCACATTCTCCTCAGGGATAACAAGACTACAACGTGCTGAAAACAAACCCAGTGATTCCCACTCAAAAGGTGACAGGAGTGTTGTGCCCTATGAATGTCCTGCTCTGTTCTGAATGTGACTGAGGTGAGGGAACCCGGATAAAAGCCCCGTGTAAACAACTCAAAAATAAATAGCTACAGTTCAACTTCTGGCACTGAATTTGCAGCATGGCTCTGAGTTCTTCTCTCTTCCAAACAACCACAGAACAGCTCCAGAACTGCTGGACAAACACAAGATGGAGCAGAGCTCGTGTGTGGGACTGGGAGCACAAGGTGGGACAAAATCCCAGCTTACCTTTGAACAACCTTGGCAATGAAATCATCTGTACAGATGAGGGCATCAGACAGCCCTTTGTACAGCTTACAGTTCACGTGGCTGGAGTCCTGCACATCCATCACCACTGCAAGAGAGCAGGGAGAGATGAAAATCCTGCACACAGTGTGAGGTAACCCTGCCAGCCTTCCCAAAAACGCTGCTCCTGCTGCCCCTGAGCCCACTTACCACACACCAGGGAGTCGTTCACGGGGTGCTGGAAGGATACACTGAAACAGGAGTCAGAGAGAGGACAAACTTCAAACTGCAGGATCCCAGGAGAATCTGAAAGACATGGGAACTGTTAACTGAGGGAACAGCAGAGATGAACCAGAGCCTCAAAACCCCCACGCAGAGAAGGAAAAAATGAAGGAAGCAGCAGAGGCCTCTTTTCTTATGAGAAAAACTCCTGAGAGTTCATCATTGCCACTTCATATTCCTCAGGAGGTGGCACCCACCTTCCTTCAGGACTGTCCTCTTGACACAGCTGCCAATGAGGGTGTTGTAGGCCACCTGGTGCCGGATCAAGTTGAGGATGAGGGGCACCCGGCCGGGGTGCTGGAAAGCAATTTTGCTGATCAGAGTTCCCTGGAGGCTTCGTCCATCCGGGAGAGGAGCATCTTTATTGAGGAAGTAACAGTGCTGCTGTCCTGGAAGAGCCTGCCAAAGAATCCCTGCTTTAGAAGGGGGTAAGGGACATCCAGCAGTGCCCAGATGTCACTGACACCACGTCGCCTTTCCGGGACAAACACTGAGGATGTTTTCCTTCCATTCTGACCAAGGAAAACATGATTTTAATTCCTCAGAAGTATTACTGCCCAACAGCATTCACTGCTCCCACTCAAACAGTTTCACACTGGAAGCCATCCATCCCTTCTGGGGAGAGACTCCACTGGAGTTAACACTCACCCACAAATTTCAGGATTTCTCCCAACATGCTGCAATTCATTCAGCCATATATCACTGGACAAAAGGAAGGGACAGGTCCTGGGAAGGCTCAGCCCCTCTGCTGTCCTCCCTGCAGCAGCACTCCCAACAGCAAAGCATCTTTCAATATCTCATTTTCCTAAGCACCACGGTCATCCTGGAATGGTTTGGGTTGGGAGGATCTTAAATCCCACCCAGTGCCACAGACAGGGACACCTCCCACCACCCCAGATTGCACCAAGCCCTGTCCAACCTGGCACTGCGTGGAGCTGTCAATTCTGTGTCTCTGAAACTCCAGAGCTGAAGGCCTGTCAGGATCTTTTCTTTCCTAGGGAAAGCTTCTCTTTTTCCCCAAGGAAAACTGTGTAAACGTATTTTCTAAACAATATCTTTTCTCAAAACAACAGGTGGTGTTTTTTCAAGCTTACCATAGAATATATTCTTTCCTTCACTTAACCAATGGTAATAGGGAAGGTGGTGTTCCCTTTCACCAATCACTTTTTACTTAGTGAAATACCTTATATAAGGTACTCCATTTTATAAGGTACAATCTTAATAAAGATTCCTCTTTTCAGCCTTCTGATTAGCTTATTGAAATCTGATGTTTCTGTTCATAAATAACAGCGACAACGCTGGACAATGCCAGGGATGGGGCAGCCCCAGCTTCTCTGGGAAGCCACACCACGACCCTGAATTCTAATGCTTGAAAAAGAAGTTGTGTCTCTCTAAATACAGAACCCATTTTGTTTATCCCTCCTGGAGCAGCTGAAACCCCCTGAGGTGCTGCTGTGGAGCTCAGACTTACGGCGTAGAAGCGCATGTTGTGGTTCAGGGGCAGGGGATCAGCTTCCTTGGACAGCTCAAACTGAGTGATCAGCTCATACAGGGGCACAAACGTGGGTGCTGTGTCAAACAGGGGGATACCTGAGGGGACAAAACAGCGTGGGATGAGGGTACCTGGCAGCCAGGTGGGGTGTGGGAATCAGAAACCCTGAGAAAAATCTCTTGGCGTGTTTTAAAGGATGAAAAAATTTTGACAAATAATGTTTTTAACCTCTGTTCGTGGAAAAAGGGCTTTTTAGGCTCTAGGATGAAGCAGAACTTTCAAGAAGGTGTATTAGATGGTAGCATAGTGTGTAGGGTGAGAAATTTAGATTTATGGGGTTTCTAGGATTGTAAACAGGGAGGAAGATGGAGGAACCTCGTGGTTTCTGGGCTTCTTCCTTCTTCATCTGCTCCATCTTCTGCAGTGATGGTGGCATGTTCTAATTGGTTTAGAGACTGACTTTCTAACAAAGGTGATATGTATTGGAGACTTATTATAAATATTGTTTATGTGGGTTTTAATATAAAATACACACCGCCCTGAAGGTGGGGGATTTGTGCCTGGACTGACCTGCAGAGCAGAACTCTGCTGGTCAGGAAAAAAATAGATAAGAATAAAACAATCATGAAAAACCAGAAGAGATGGCTCACGAGCATTTCTTCAATCTCTGGAGGAAAAAGACTTTTACATTCTTGGCTTTCTGGGTGCACCGTGAAAAAACAATCCAAAAAAATATTTTTTTTAAAAATCCAAGAGTGGGAAAATGTCGGAGTCCTGGACACAGAGAACTTCTGGCTTTCTGTACCAGAAGGGAATGAGCCTCAAAGATACACTGCATTTTATTTGAGGCCATGGAAAAAGCTTCCAAAGCTGAGTGATAGCACTGAGATTATGAGTGTGTAGTTAAATAAAAGTGTGTTATCTCACAGAGTGAAAAATGTAGAGTTTTGGGTTTTGAGATACAATAATACGTAACAAGATAGAAGTTTTAGAGTGTAGTCATCTTCTTTCTCTCCTTCTTCTTCACAAGTTTAAGTAATTTTATATAATTGGTTAAGGAAATCCACAATGCAAGATATAGGTAATTAGTTACTTCGTTAAAAGTAAAAATAAATTAATTAGCATCTCATAATTAAGTAGTTTAGGCTTAAAAAGATCTTAAAGGAATAACTCTGTACTCCAGTTTCACTCTGTTAACTTAACATGTAGAAGCACTCAGAGTCAGTGAAGCTGTAACTTAAATAAACAACCAAATCTTAACAAGAATTCTGTCTCTCACACTTTTAATCCTAACCCCAAGAAGCAAAACTTGATAAAGCAAAAAGTTCACCACAGGAAAACTTGTCCAGGTTTTACTGAAAACCCCAAGCAACCCCCTTGGCACAGGTTAAAAATCAGCAGCATTTACTGCTAGGAACAAGGAAATATTAATAAAACCCCAGAGATGTGTCTGACAGGTCTGCAACCCACCTGTGCAGCTTTGGAGTTTCTGGATGAAAGCTCGAGACACCGGAATGGGACGTGGGAATTTCAGGAAGAAACAAGCTGGCAAATCCACGCTGTTGGCACTGGTGATCGAGGAGAAAGATGGAGTTCTGGGGGGAAAAAAGGTCCTGTGAGCTGCAGGACCTCTGCTGTCACCTGATAGAACATCTGTGTTTGCTCAAATAAACGTTGGTACATCTTCAAAATGCAGGCAACTCCTCAGAAGCACCTGGCAGCTCTGAAACAGGCGTTTCCTGAAGGAGTCTGGAATTCTGAGAGATATTCCTTTGCATGTTTAAGAGATTTTAGGATGTCTGACAAACAGTGTTTGTAACATTTGTTCATGGAAAAATGGGGTTTTAGGCTCTGGGATGAAGCAGAGTTTTCAGGAATGTGTATTAGATAGTAGAATAGTGTGTAGTTTTATCACAGGGTGAGAATTTTAGATTTATGGGGGTTTTAGGATGGTAAGCAGGTAAAGATAAGATGGAGGAACCTCATGGCTTTTGGGTTTCTTCCTTCTTCTCCCTTGCCTCCATCTTCTGCAGTGAGGTGACACAGTAGAGTTGGTTTAGAATAGAGTTTAACCTTCTAACACAGATAATAGTAATTGGAGTAGAATTCTAAATACTGATTATGTGGATTGTAGTATAAATACCCACTCCACCCTGAGGGTGGGAGCATGAGGCTTTTGGGCATTTGGTATTCAGGGTTTTGTGCCTTGAGCTGACCTGCAATGAAAAACTCTGCAGGTCAGGAACAGAATGGAATGATAAGAAATAATAAATTATGAAGAGAAAACGAAGAAGAAACTTCTTTCTTTCAAACCCTCTGGCTGGGAAAAACAAAATTGTACATTCTAGGGAAACAGGAGAAAAACAGCCGGCCAGCAGAGAGAAAAAAAAGAAGATTTTTTTTAATCCCGAGGGTTTCCTGGCCTAAAGGCAGCACAGGTGGAATTCATAAAATGTTGTGACAATCCCCCCAGCTGAGCACTGGCCTGGTGTCCTGCCCTTACCCTTTGCTGTCCACAGGATGGGAGCCCATGATCAGTGGAGCAATTGGAAGTTTGTGCATTGCCATGGTTCCCTCCACTGTCACCGACACGTTCATACCCAGCGAGCGTGGAACTGCAGGGGGGAAAGCAGCAGAAGAACCCAAGGACACGAGTTAATGTGGAAAAAAACCCTCACAACTGGCAAATTTTGTGGATTAAATATGAATTAAATACGCTCTTTGTGCCTGGAAATGTTCAAGGCCAAGTTGGATGGAGATTGGAGCAACCAGGGATAGTGGAAGGTGTCCCTGCCCATGGAACTGGATGAGCTTTAGGGTCTCTTCCAACACAAATATTCTGTGATTCCATAAAATATCACTCTGGATTCCCCCACAAGGCACAGAGTTCACTGTTCACCTTCAGGACCAAATGGATAACAGCCAAACTGACTGTTCTACCCAAAGCTCCCTTTCCCTCTTGCCAGGTGGACCAACTGCATCATTCTCAAAATAGTTTCCAAACACATTCGTGAGTTCCTAGTTTGCTCTTTGCAAAGCAAAACAAATTATGATTTTGGATAATTTCCCCTCCCTTTTTTTTTTTTTTTTTTCCTGACAACTGGAGCTTGGTTTTGGCATTGTAACAAGAGCCAGATGTCCAAGTACAAAAACAATCTTCCAGTATGATGGGAGAGGCATGGATGGGGTTCTGAGGAACCTGGGATAGTGGAAGGTGTCCCTTCCCATGGCAGGAGATTGGAACTGGATGAGCTTTAAGGTCCTTCCAAATCCAAACCATTCTGAGATTTTACGTTTTTATTCAGATAACAAAACAAATCCCATGTTAAAATGAGATTCACTGCAAGGGAAAAGGCTCTGCCTGCAAAGTGTGACCCCCAGGACCCCAGAGGAAGCCAGCTCCGAGCTCCAGTGGCCAAACCTGGGGCCAGTGTTTACACCTGGGCTCATTAATCCCAGAGGACAGCCTGGGATTGTCCTGCTGGACAGGGTGACAGCAGAGGGGAGCTGGGCTGGAATTCTGCTTCCTTCCCTCCTTCAAGCAGCAGCAGCAGCCCCCAGCTGTCCCACAGCTGACCTACCATTGTTCTCGTGCAAAACCACGGGGGCTCCAGTGCCATCCTCAAATAAATCATAAGGGGAGACGTAATATTTGAGGTTCATCAGGAGACCTGGGGAGAGAAACTCCTGATGAGGCATCCTGAGAAGCCAACCTGATCATCCCCACCCCTCAAAGCCACACAAACACCCAAAGACTCTGTCCCTCTTTTATTTTTATTATTTTCCATCGGTTAATGTGAAGCTATCCCCCATACTGGGGGCCAGGAACAAATGATTTTTTGTTAATTCCTTTTTTTTTTTTAAGAGTAAATCACAGGTACCTCCACTCCTGGGGGTGAGATAGCCAACACTGCCATGGAGGATCTTGTCCAGGGGGTTTGCATTGGTGGCTTGCCTGCAAGAGAGGCAATCACAGTCTGAAACTGTGACACACAGTCACTCCCACAGCCACACCTGAAACCAAAATCCACGTGCTGGGACTGATTTCAACTCAAAATTCCCATTTCTGGGACCCAAAGAGGGATTGAGCCTAAACTTCACACTGTACAGACAAAACAAAAGCTGCTTTATCCTCTACAGGATGGCAGGTTTATCACTGGATCTACAGCAGTGAGACATGGCCAAAGCTGTCTCAATTTAAAACACATAATCACTGAATCCACCTAGCTAAAATCCTTTTATTTTGCCTTTCAGACTCTCTTCCACTCAAATGCTGCAGTTAAAATGGAATTTCTCAGAGCTCTAAGCTATAGATACTTACATTAGATATAATATATTTATTATTTAGATATTTACAAAAGCACACAGACACCACAAACTTACCAATACATCCCGGCCATCTTTTGGAGATCCAACTCCAAGGACTGCAGAGCCAAGTACATTTTAGTTTTAAGTTTGCTTAGGGGGAAAAAAACCAAACAAACAATATAAGAAAACTTGTATGAACTTGTTTGAACTGTGCAGTGCAAACCTACAAGCTCAAAGGTTTGTTTTTTTTAATTTAAATTTTATATATATATATTATATACATAAATAAATGTATTCTAAACTTGTTATTTAATTTTATATATTTGGATGTAAGTATATCCTGGACTTACTTGTCCCCTGGCAGCTTATATAAGTTCACAAGACCCCTCAGATGCTTTGAAAACTCATCAAAATTTTTCTCTCTGAAAGGAAAAAGGGAGGAAAAGTTACCAAGTATTCAAATTAGTAACAGACAGGTTACATTTTAAAAAGTGACATTAATAAAGATGTTGAGCCACTTAAAAAAAAAGACTCTTGCTACATGAAAATGTGTTCTTTAAATGATTGAGCTTTAATGTGCTGTGGGCTTTGAAGACACCTTGCACAGCAGCCAGAATCACAAGATCTGAGCCAAAGCCTGAAAATCCCCTGGAGAATTGAAGATGCTTTGTTGTGCAGAATTTTGTGTTTCCAGACATCAAATAACATCAGATTATTACAGCAAAGAGAGACCTGTGTGAAAACACAAAAACCCACCCCTGTCACTCACCTCAGATGTTGCACCAGCTCTGGACAGCTCTGAAAAGGAAAGAACACACAAGGATGTCAGTGTGGAATGCAACCACTCCAGGCTTTGTGCAGCTCTGCAGCTGGGAAATATCAGGAAAATCCCAAACATCAGCTTTTTCTGGGAAGCCACACAGCGCTCACAACCACTCCTTGCTGTGGTTCTACTTCTGCTCCTCAAGGCCTGCTGGGACAAGTCCAGGTAGTAACATCTCTTAAATTATGAATTTGAAATAAACTTCACAAACTGTGAAGTTCTAGGTTGAAATCTATGAGCTCTAGGTTGAAATCTGTGAGCTCTAGGTTGAAATCTGTGAGC
>JAGMWU010000081.1:53780-90228 GCA_018697195.1 Certhia americana | reverse complement strand
AAAACCCCCAATCCAAGCACACAAACCCCCCAATCCAAGCACACAAACCCCACCAATCCAAACACACAAAACCCCCCAATCCAAACACACAAAACCCCCCAATCCAAGCACACAAACCCCACAACCCAAACACACAAACCCCCCCAGTCCAAACACACAAAACCCCAACCCAAACACACAAACCCCCCAACCCAAACACACAAACCCCCCCAGTCCAAACACACAAAATCCCAACCCAAACACACAAAACCCCACAACCCAAACACACAAACCCCACAACCCAAACACACAAAACCCCCCAACCCAAGCTCACAAACCCCCCCAATCCAAGCCCCACGAGGTTCTGGTGTGGGCAGGAAGCAGGAGAAGGCCCAAGGAGGAGACCCACCCGCTCTGCCTGGCGATGGACTCCAAGCGATCGGTCATGGCAGGCAGAGATGACACTGCACGGACAGAACAAAACCCAAACCTTAGGGAATGAGCCAACATTCCCTAATCAGGCACCAGCAATAAACCCAATCTCAGCTGGGTTACTCCCTCCCACGGCTGCTCACACTGTCCCACGTGCGAGCACTCAGCACCTGGGCCCAAATACAGACACCACAGACCAACCCAAATATTCCCAAACTGCAAGGGGAGAATGGAATTTCTTCTTCAAGAGGAATCCAGGTATGGGCACTCGGAGAATCCTGGAATGGCTTGGGTTGGGAGGGACCTTAAAGCCCATAGAGTGCCACCCCTGCTATGGTAGGACACCTTCTACTATCCCAGGTTGCTCCAAGCCCTGTCCAACCTGGCCTTGGACACTGCCAGGGATGGGGCAGCCCCAATTTTTCTGGACAAAGAGGAGGATTTTCCCAATAAAAGCAGCACAGCCAGTCCTGCCTGTCCCTGATCTCAGTGTGCTGATGAAGCCCTGAGCAGCAGGAACACTCTGAAACGCACCAGCAACACCCTGTGTGTGTTTTTTTATGGAGTATTCCCAAAGGATTTTCCAGCCTGCAGCAGCTTGTGGAAAGCACACAGAGAACACACCAACCTTTCAGGGCCTTCTGCAGTGTCTCCAAGCAGCTCACCAGGTGCTGGTGTCCCCCTGAGTTCAGCACCACTCGCTTTTCCTTAGGCAGGCAGAAAAAAAAAAAAAAAGTCATTTTTCCTTGTCCCCTCAGTAGAAAGGAATTATGGCAACTTTTGAACAGCCAAGTGAGGTTTAGTTAGATAATTAAAATCAGATTAGATTTCATCCCTAAATTACAACATCTTGATTCCTCTAGGTGAGCAGTACCTGTTTGCAAGCAGATTACATGGGCAGGTCTAGAATTGAGTTATTTTCTTTTAAACAACTTGCCCAGCTGTAGCAACTTTTTATAGGTCTAAGCTGAGAGGTTTAGACAGAAAATTCAAGAGCCAGGCAAACTTTAACATCTGAGTATGGGCAGGAGGCTTTGCTGTAGCTCTCCCCTGCCTCCTGCTCCTCCTTCCCCCACCCAGACCAATACTTCAAACCCATTTTTGACTAAATCAGCACTGAGTGTTGAGTGTTACTGAACAAACTGCTCCATAAAACAATATCCTGGCAGGGTGAGCAGCAGAAAATACCAGTTTGACCCTGGCATTGAGCACAGATCTATAATTAGGGGAGGGAAAGGCACACCAAACAGGGAGGGTTTGGACATCCCTCCCTCTCTTGCACCCCTCAGGAGAGAATGAAACCCTAGACACAACAAAAACACCTCGGAAAGATCTAAGAATCCAACACAAAATGATCACCAGAGAAGCTCCAGAGCCCAGCAATCCTCACCATGACCTGACGGACCAACTTCATGGTTTCTGTCCAGGGCCTGTTCTGGCTGTACTTGGCGTGGAGCCTTTCCAGGAGGGAGCTCATCTTGTTCAGCTTCTCCGCCTCTGTGAGACAAGAACGTTCAGGAAAGAGAATGAGACAGTGCTGGAAGTTTTACAAAGCAGTCCAGGAATACAACACTTTCCACCTTTAAGCTGAAGGTGACCTCAAAGAATTTATTTCCTGCTGGTTTAACCCCAGATCAAGAGGTGAGGTAGATGTTATAGAATAACCCAGGCTGTTAAAACTAAAGGGCCCTGAATTCCTATGGAATGTCTGTCTGGAAAATGCCCAGCTCCTGTTGTGCATGATCCCTGAGTGATGTGGCCCCAGCAGGTTAGGACAGGATCCCCAGGATCTCAGGAAGATGTTTCCCTGGAATCATGGCAGGAAACTGAGGGTGTGGGAAACATGGGGTTAAAGCAGTGAGGTGGGGTTGTGCCCTGGATTGGGGTTCTGTGTCCTGGATCGGGGTTCTGTGCCCTCGATTGGGGTTCTGTGCCCTCAATTGGGGTTCTGTGTCCTCGACTGGGGTTCTGTGCCCTCAATTGGGGTTCTGTGTCCTCGACTGGGGTTCTGTGTCCTGGATTGGGGTTCTCTGCCCTGGATCGGGGTTCTGTGTCCTGGATTGGGGTTCTCTGCCCTGGATCGGGGTTCTGTGTCCTGGATTGGGGTTCTCTGCCCTGGATTGGGGTTCTCTGCCCCGGATTGGGGTTCTCTGCCCTCAATTGGGGTTCTCTGCCCCGGATTCCCCCTTTGTTCTTTCTCTCCCAACTTCCTGAAAGGTCTTCACACCTTCCATCATCAAAACCCTCCACCAAATCATTCCAATTTCCAGTTGTCACAAATTCTGTGCTCAGACACACTCCTGCCTCACAGCAGGGACTCAGAGGAGTAGCTGGGGCTGTGCCAGGGAGGTTTAGGTTGGATTTTGGGACAGGTTCTTCCCCCAGAAGGTGCTCAGGCACTGCCCAGGCTCCCCAGGGAACGGTCACACCCCCAAAACTGCCAGAGCTCCAGAGGAATTTGGACAACGCTCCCAGGCACAGGGTGGGAGTGTTGGGGTGCCAGTGCAGGGCTGGGAGTTGGATTTGGATGGTTCTGTGGGTCCCTTCCAGCTCAGGACATTCCATGACTCCACAATTGGCTCAAAGCTGAGGGTTGGTGTCCCCTCAGTGCTGCTCCAGAGCCAGGACACGGCTCCATGTGCTGGGAGGGGGTGAAGCAGTCCATGAGTGACTGGAAGGTGACAAAGAAACCTTTCAGGAACACTCAAATCCTCTATTTTATTGCCAAGAAACAGAGTTTTCCATGCTTCCAAGTCAAAAAAAAAATCCCAGTGGACATCTTTCCAGAATAAACCCTGTCCCCAGCCCCAGAGGGTCCAAAGCAAACATGACATTTTAGTGTCACCTCACAGGATCCTGTGAGTTCCCCCTGCCCAACTTCCACCCTTTGGGTTCCTTAATGATGCTCTCCTGGCCCACAGACCTCACACCGAGTCCTCCAAATCCAAGTGTAAGGAAGGAATCCATGTGTGCTGGATGTTTTGGAGTCTCCTGCTCTAGAGACATTCCAAACCCACCTGCATCCCCTGCTGCTTGGCAGAGGGGTTGGTCTGGATGATCTCCAGATGCCCCTTCCAACCCCAGCTACTTTGGGATTTTATTTTCAGGCATTTTACGCCTCTCAGCTGCATCAGCACAGGACGCTGGAGGTGGGCAGGGACCCCTGGAGCTCACCTGCTCCGAGCCCCCTCCCCAACCAACAGGGAGTTGTGCAGAATGCCAGGAGAGAGCTGGAAAGGATGGGAAAGATGGAAAGGAAAGTTGGGGGCTTTTCGCTCTGCAGCTCAGCCAGCCCAATGCCCCTGACAAGGCAGGGTCACCTGGAATGTGCCCAGGTGTGTGTGGGATCCCTCCAGGACAGGGACACCCCACACCCTCCCTGAGCAGCTGTGCCCGTGCTCTGACATCCTCCCACAAAGAACTTCTTCCTCATATCGAGGAGGAACGCCTTGTGTTTCAGCTTCTGGCCATTGCTCCTCATCCCATCGCTGAGCAGCACTGAACAGAGTCTGGCCCCATCCTCCGAAACCCCCTGGAGACATTTACACGGATTGACGGGACCTCCTCTCAGCCTTCTCCAAAATAACCAGGCCCGGCTCCACAGTCCCTCCACAGAGATGCCCCAGACCTCAAATCGCCTTTGTGACCCTCTGCCGTGTCACCTGCCGGGGCGACCCCGCAGCCCCAGCCCGGGGCTGCCCACACGCAGCTCCACAGGATCGCCCTGGCTCCCTCACGGGGCCGGCGGGAACCCCCGCGTCCGACACGCCGCACTCACCCTCGGCGCTGCCCGGCGCTGCCTTCATGCTGCCGATGCGGGGCCGGGATCGAGAGAGGGACTGGGAGAGGGATGGGGAGCGGTGGCGGCGGCCGGGCCGCCCTCGCCCTCACACGGCGGCGGCCGCCGCCATGGCTGCTCCCGCGGCTGCGCTCTCGCGAGATTTCGCCGCGCCCGCCGAGGGGGGCGTGGCTCGAGGGACAGCACGCCCCGCCCCTCAGCTTCCTGGAAGCGCGGCGGCGGCCACTGTGGAGCCTTAACGGAGCATTAACCGCCCGTTACCCGGCGGTGCGCCGGGGCGGGCTCGAACAGCGACCCGCCGGCGGCTTTAGAGCGCAGCGCGGCGGAGCGGGAGAGCGGCGGGAGGCCGGTCCGGCGGGGCGGCGGGCGCCGCCGCCATGGAGCTTTGTTGAGGGCCGGGCGCTAGGGGGCGCCGTCCCCGCCCCGCGCCCCAATAAAGTTCGCTGGGCAGGCCCCGCCGGCCGCGCGAGTTCGCGGCTCTCGCGAGAGCACGAGCGCGCGCCCCCGCCCATCTCCGAGAGGACTCGCGGACGAGGGAGGGAGGGGTGGCGGCGGCGCTGCTATCGCGAGAGTTGCGGGCGGGTCTCGCGAGACTTGGCGGTGCCCCCGGACGGCGCCGCTCCGGTTCGGGCAGAGCGCGGGGGCCGGGGGCGGGGGCGGCGGCGGCGGCGGCTCCGGGGCCCTTCGGCCGGGGATCCGCGCCCAGGCCCCGCCACCGCCGCTGAGGCCGCGGGCAGCGCTCCGGGCCCCGCCTTCCCGGGGCGGCCGCGCTGCCCGCCGGGCCTGGGCCCCTCGGATGAGGCGGTGAGGCCGCGGCGCTTCCCCCTCCCCTCCCCGTCCCTCCCGGGGCCGCGGGCCCCGCTCCCTATGTAGCAGGGAGGAGCGAGGCCGGCGTGGATGGTGCGAGGGGCGGAGGGAGTTTGAAGTTGGGGGCTTTCGCCGAGTCCCCCCCTCGCCGTTCCCGAGCGCAGCGGGGGAGGAATGCCAAATCCGGAGAGACATGGGGGCAAGAAGGACGGCGGCGGGGGGGGCCTCGCAGCCGGGCAGCGGGAGCTCCAACAGCAAGGAGAGGCACCGGGCGGGCTCCAGGCACAAGAGGCACAAGTCCAGGCACTCCAAGGAGTCCCCGCTGGCGGCCCAGGAAGCGGCGGCGCCCCTGGGAGCGGTGATCAAGCCGCTGGTGGAGTACGATGACATCAGCTCGGACTCGGACACCTTCTCGGACGATGTGGCCCTCAAGCTGGACAGGAGGGACAACGAGGAGAGGAGGGCGGAGAGGAGCGAGAGGGCCCAGAAGCACCGGCACCACCAGCACAAACGACTCCGGGAGCTGATGAAGAGCAAACAGGCGGAGAAAGATAGGAAGTTGGAAAAGAGTCTGGATGCTTCCAGCAGGTCCGCCAAGGAGAGGATCTCGGGATCCTCCAAGAGGCTCCTGGAGAGCGAGGAGCACCCCAAGGCGCTCTCCTCCAAGAGCAGCAACAAGGAGTCGCGCTCGGCCAAGGCGCACAAGGAGAAATCCAGGAAGGAGCGAGAGCTCAAGTCCAGCCACAAAGAGCGCAGCAAAAGCCATCGGAAAAGGGATGCTCCCAAAAGTTACAAAACCATCGACAGCCCGAAGAGGAAATCCAGGAGCCCTCACAGGAAATGGTCGGACAGCCCCAAACTGGACGACAGCCCCTCGGGAGCCTCCTACGTGCAGGAATACGACCTCAGCCCGCCCCGCTCGCACACCTCCAGCACCTACGATCCCTACAGGAAAAGCCCCGGCGGCTCCTCACGCCGCCAGTCCCTCAGCCCACCCTACAAGGAGCCCGTGGGCTACCAATCCAACGCCCGCTCGCCCAGCCCCTACAGCCGGCGGCAGCGATCCGTGAGCCCCTACGGCCGGAGGCGTTCGTCCAGCTACGAGCGAGGCAGCGGCTCCTACAGCGGGAGGTCCCCGAGCCCCTACGGCCGCCGCCGCTCCAGCAGCCCCTTCGCCTCCAAGCGCTCCGTGAGCCGGAGCCCCATCGCCAGGTGCGTGTGCCCCACCTGGCCCTGGGAGCCGGGATGGAGCTGGGAGTGTATGAAGGGGGGGGGTTCCAGGGAGAGTTGGGAGTGACGGGATAAAGGGGGATGGGTTCAGATATGGGGCGTTAGGAAGAATTATTCCCTGTGAAAGTCTGGCACGGGTTGCCCAGGGAAGTTGTGGATGCCCCATCCCTGGAATTGTTCAAGGTTGGACAGGGTTTGGAGCGACCTGGGATAGTGGAAGGTGTTCCTAGCTATGGGATGGTCCTGAGGGCCCTTTCCAACCCAAACCATTCCATGATTTTGTCATTCCTTCCCTCCCCACTGGTGCCCGATTTGGCCGAGGAGTGACGCGTGTGTGGAGTTGCTTTGGTTGGGGCCTTGACAATTCCCTTGGAAATGGAGTTGACACTTTGGGAAACGCCTCTGTGCGTGGCGAGAGGCAGCGTCCATGTTGGCTGTGGGCAGGGAGGGAGGCTGGAGTCGCTCCTGGGATTAAGTTACACCCACCTCTGGAGTGGCCCCTGCCTGGGGAGGCTCCCAGAGCACGATCTAAGGCGCTTACCTGGCGGGAAGTTCAGCCACGGGGAATGTTTTCACCTATTTCTGCCAGCCTTTATCTGTTTGCTGCATGTGGGAACTTGATATCCCGCTTTTCAGGAGGGTTCTTTTGGGGTGGATTTTGCTCTTTCTGAACTGACTTGTCTTTTCTTTCCCCTTGGACTAGAGACAGCCACGTGCAAACTCCATCTCTCAGCCTAAACTTTCTTTTCTCAGCTCTAGAGTTTCTTCCCTTTCCTTCTGAAATCTGGGCATTCTGGAAGGGTGAGGAGCAACCAGCTGGATTTTGGCTTAACTCTTCATTTTCTCTCTTTTTCCCTTTTACTCAATAACTTCGCAACAGAAGGAACCAATTATTTCAAGGTAGCTCTGTGTGTTTTAATTTCAGGTGTTCATTAATCATCCTGTGACACAGTCTAATGTTGCTCTTTTCTCTCTCTAGCCCTGGCTTCCATTCAATGAGTTTCCAGTTGTCTCCATGGATGCTGTGGAGCTTTGCTTGGAGCTCCATGGCAATTCAGATGTGACCTGGAATGTAATGGCCATAGGAATGCTCTGCTCTGTGCTTGCTGTGCTGCATCCTCCAGCTCAGCAGTTCCCAGAGCACACGGGCCTTTTGGAATTTGGTCTTTGGGACTAAAACTCTGAACTTCAGGAATGCTGTCTTCCACGGAGAACTTGCCTTTGTCCTTGCTGGCAGTTCTGTGTTGCTTTTCAACCCCTTGGAAGCTCTGACGTAAAATCTCTGTATTCCACTGTGATTTTACAGCGAAAATTTCCTCCAGGCTGCTCCTCCTCTGGCCTGTTTTCTCTGTGTACACCTGGGAGGTTCTCAGGGATAGGTCTGGATGGTTTTCTCCTCCTTCCCTTCAGTCCTTTTTGCCCAGTGATGCTGCTCTGACACTTTATTTACTAATCCTGTGGAAGAGTGAGGGTGCAGTGGTAGGAGGTGTCAGTTCCCTGATACAGCTCTGAGTTATGGCACTGGATAAATGTCCAGCCCTGAGCAGGGAGAAGCCATTGGGAGCTGCAGTGGTACCCCAAGAGTTTTCCTCCAGGTTGCTCCACTTCCCAGGAGAACCTCTCTGTGTGGCTGCTTCTGAGCTGAGGAATCCAGCAGTGACATTTCCCTGGTTTATGGGAGCAACTTCAGAGCACTTTGTGCTGCTTCCCGAAACTTTCAGAGCTGCTTTTTAAGGGCATCTTTGTCCATAAATGCTGGACCCCAAACCAGATAGGTTCCAAAGGTTACTCACTGTTTACACTCAGCTTGTACCAAACTCTGGCTTGATGACTCCTCTCTCTTTCCTGGGTAAATAACTCACTGTCTGTGTGTGAGGCATTCCAGCCCCTTTGGAAAACACCTGCCTGCAGTGATTGTAGGAAAGGGAGAGAGGGAATTTCACGTGTTCTCCACGTGTCAGGTGAAGTCTTGAGTTGTAATTCACGGGTTTAGTTTTGCTTTGTGAAGCTCCCAGGCTGCAAAGTGAGACTGGAGGGGGGGGAATCCTGGTCAGGTGTGTCCAGGAGACAGAGGGGCTCACCTGGGGGGCTCAGGGCTCACCTGAGGGAGTGGGTGGGCTGAGCCCTCCTCACCTTGACGTGCTGCAGATGAGTGTGAAAGGATGCAGCTGACTTTGGGCAGTGACTGATCCCTTCTGTGCTTCCTGTGGAGGGGCAGGAACATTTTTGGGAGAGAAAATCTCTCTAACTGGCACCCTCAGGCAGGGAACACCTGACCACGGCTTGCATTCCTCAGGCTTTTCTGGGACACTCCATTATTTCCACTGACAGACAATATGGGGTTTATTTTTTTTTAGTGCATTCTCTGTTTTCTTTCATCTCCGAGTCCAAAACACATCGTTAAGGAACTGCACCCATGTGCTGTGCTGATTGGAGAAAATCCAGAGTGTTTGCATTTCCAGTGGCTGTGGAAAACAACTCCCTTCCCATCGAGGAGGAAACGAGGATGATTTTGGTCAGCAGGGAAAATAACAGATGTGCTTTGCCATTCTGTGTAGCAACTGTTGTCACTGCAGCTAAAACAAGGAGCTGGAATTCCAGAGCCCCTCAGCTTGCTGGAGGTGGGATGTACAGTGAGGTGTGAGTGTGCATGTGGGCACTCAAAACTAAGAATTAAAGCTTGTTTCCTGAGAAATTGCAGCAGTCAGACTTCCCAGGTGCTGTTTCCTGCTTTATCCTTAACTCTCTGTTGTTTAGAGCAGGTCAAATACTGAAATGTCTGCAGGTGATTCTGGCTGGATGATATGGAATTATGTGGATGTGGGGCTTTGCAGGTCACCTCTGCTGACACCTGTTAACCATCTCAGCATGGAAAGTTCTGGCATTCCCTTCTCCAAAAACCATCCCAATCTTCTGTTTGTGCGACTTGCACCTCACAGTGCTTTTTAATTTTGATTTTTAGATGAAGCCATCACTTATTTGTTAATTCACAGCTGTCACGGTTGGTCTCTTTTATTTCTGTTTTCCAGTTCTGGAGGACAGCAGGGTGAGTTTTAATCCCAGAGCATTTTTATCCAGAAAAAGGAGTGTGAGCCTGAATTGCTCCTCTTCCATCCTGGATAAACTTGACAAAGCAAGTGAGGTGTGGAACGTTGCACCAAGGCTTAGCAAATTAAGGGTGAAAGGGATAAAAGTGCTATTAAGTGACTGCAGGTAAAACCACAAAAGGAAAAAATCATTCCAGAGGATGGAAAAGGTTCTCTTCTAGAAGCAAAACCTGTCTGTGCCTGGTTTTTGGTTTTTTTTGAGATGTGCAGTGATCAAAGGCCCCTCAGCAGGTGCTGTGGGGGTGTTTGGGGGGGCTGTTGATGCTCTGAGGATGGAAGGTGAGGTTTGCTGTGGTGATGGAGCTGGGAGAGCAGGAAGACTTCTGGATGTGGGGCCTTTTCCAGGTCTGTGAACACGAGCCTGGAAAATGGAACTGGAAACAGCAGCTGTTTGTGTGGTAGCTGGAGGGAATTAGTGAAGAGGAGGAGGAGGGTGAGAGGTACCTGTGAAGAGGACTGGGTGATGGGTGGCTTTATTCCTGGTGGAACAGAGAACTGTGGATATTTGCTGCTGGAAGTTCAGGGAGTCTTTGCAGCTCTGGTTCTGTGGTACAACTGCAGCAAGCCCTGCAAGAGGGACTGAGCATTCCTCCATTTCCCCACCCTCACCTGTCCTGCTCCAGGCAGGTGTCCCTGGTGGCTGTTTCTAAATTTGCACCATTAAATGAGGTAAAATTGGACTTTGGGAGAAGTTTTATTTTGGATCTGGTTTGATTGCTCTGCATCCAGCTGGATTAAATTCCAGTGAAGGTGGGGAGGCCCTGGATGCCCAGAGAAGCTGTGGCTGCTCCTGGATCCCTGGAATTGTCCAAGGCCAGCTTGGACAGGGCTTGGAGCACCCTGGGATAGTGGGAGGTGTCCCTGCCATGACAGGGATGGGGCTGGATGAGCTTTGAAATCTCTTCTAACCCAAACCACTCCATGATTTCATGAACTGGAGTAATTTTGGAGGTTAAACATGGGGCAGGATGGAAGACAGGGAGCAGGAAAAGGGGCCTTGAACAATCCCATCCTGGCTGAATTGAGTAGGGAATGTTAATCCCAACACTGTTTGTGGTTGCAGTAGGTGACATCCTACAGGATTCGTTAGGAGTGTTCTCCATAGCCTGCAAATGTCTTGGAGCTGCTGGAAAGGTGACTGCTGTCCCAGCTGGTGGGGACAGGCAAACTGCAGCCCAGACTGTCAGTTCTCTGAGCAGAACCCTTGGAAAAACAGGTGATCCCGAGGCAGCATTCCCATGACAGAGCAGTGTTGAGGAGACAAACAGCTGTGTGACTGCAGATCCTGCTTTTTTCTCCTTCTGTTTGTAGATTTATTTAGCAATTCTGAAGGTAAAGAATTACCTTACAGCCCTTTGTTCTTTGAGCACTGGCAGCATGAGGCTTGGGGTTGTATTTCCAAGTGGGAGAGAGGAATTCTGATCTTTGGGAGGGAGGGAACCCCACACCCCGTGGGGAGATCCTTCACCTCCTGCAACCCCTCCTGCAAGGTGCTGCTGGTGTTGGGACAGGAACTTTCTGTTGTTTCACTTCTCCAGTTTATTTCCCAAATGTTTATTGCTTTGGGATAATACTAATTGGTGTTGTTAATTATGTTCTGTTATTTTTACAGGGGAGCCAGTGTCACCTGTGTTGGAAGTGCTGCTGTTAAATGTGCTTTGTAACTGCTGTGGGACTGTTTTGAGGGAATTCCATGTTTTCCAAATTAGATGTGTTCTGAGTAATAAATAATGGAATATCATGTCTGTTACAGTATTTGTAGGGTGTGAACTCAGGATTTTTGATTGTCCTGTTGGCATCAGAGCCTCCTGCCTCACCCTGCCCAATCCTCGTTCCTCCTGGAGTGGAGGAAACAGTTCAGGCTTATCAGGAATTTGATATGGGCACTGAAAGTACCAGTTTCCACTTCCATTTTAGTATTTATCTGGTTTCCCTGTCAGTTTCCCCACTCCTGAGCAGGTTCATGTTGGGAGAACCCTGATGCTGTGAGGTGTTTGCTGCCTTACTTCTCTCCCAGCACAGATTTTCCATGATTACTTCTGCACACACACCTGGTTTAGAACCCATTCTTTGCACGGGAAGACCAAGACCAATAGAGTTAAAACTCCTGGGTTTTATTTTTCCTTCTTCCAAATGACACTATGCAGATTTGAGTTCTGATGGCAGTAAAAGAACCAGGGGGGTAAAACGAGTTTGCAGTGCCCGATTTCCTGGGGCAGCATTCCCGTGAGGGCAATTGTGTTTTATCCATGCTTTCCTTTAAAGTTGCACTTAATTTCTGTGAAAAACTGGTGAACTGCCAGCTCATCCTCTTGCCTGAAGTCTCCTGTTGGGTGTGTGAGCTGGGATCTCCTCTTTCCCTTGGGGCTTGTCCAGTTTCCCTTCTCTTCCCGGTGTGACGGCGGGTCTGGCACAGGAAGGGTGGATGATGATGGTTTAAAATTGGTCCTGACTGACTCAAACTCCTTGCAGTACCTTCAGTCTCTCCTGCCAGGTGCTGTGGACTCTCTGAGCTGACCAGTTATGGATTCAGCTGTTGGTGAGTAGCTCGGAGGGTGAGAGAAGCTCCGTTTCATTTCTCTCCCCACCGTTCTCTCCCCAGGAAATCCGTGAAGTCCCGGAGCCGCAGTCCTGGCTATTCAAGACACTCATCTCACAGCAAAAAGCAGAGGTCTGGTTCCCGAAGTCGCCATTCCAGCATCTCCCCGACCAGGCTCCCACTGAATTCCAGCCTGGGAGCAGAGCTCAGCAGGAAGAAGAAGGAGCGAGCGGCCGCGGCAGCCGCTGCAGCCAAGGTGGACGGGAAGGAGGCGAAAGGCTCCCCTGTTTTCCTGGCTAAGAAAGAGAACAGCTTGGCTGAACTGAAGGAGGCTGGGACGGAGTCTAAAAAGCTCACCAAAACTGTTAAATCTGAGAAACCTCCAGACACGGACCCCGTTCATTTACTGTACACGAACGCAGAGCCTAAAGCCCCTGCGGAGACGCCGAAATCCAAGGCAGAGGAGAACTCGGAGAGGAAACATCCTGTTCCAGTCAGGGATTCCAAACCCACGGGAACAAAGGACTCGAAGCCTGTAGCAGCGGCAGAGGACCTGGTATCTCCAAAGGAGACAGACACGGCGGAGAAGGAGATTCCACCCCCTCTCCCAGCCATCAAATCCCCACCTCCACCTCTGCCCACCACCACCCCTCCGCCTCCCACGCCGCCGCTGCCGCCGCTGCCTCCGTCACCCGCTGTCCCCCCGCTGCCTCCGGCCCCTGTGACTCCTGTTCAGGTCCCTCCTTCAGCCCCAACCTCTTTGCCATCTTCTTCCCACCCAAGGACGTCTACTTTATCCTCTCAGGTGAACTCCCAGTCCTCTGTCCAGGTGGCTACAAAACCCCAAGTGTCTGTGACGGCTGCTATCCCACACCTGAAAACTTCCACCTTGCCTCCGCTTCCGCTCCCCCCTATTTTAGTTGGGGAAGATGACTTGGATAGGTAAGGTCACACCACAGCATCCCCTTTGCATTTAAGAGCAAAGCCTTGAATAAAGAGGGGGTTTTGGGTTTTTTTTTTGGGGGGGGGGGGTTAATTTTACAGTTATGAGCTTACCCTGCAGAGTACAACTGTGGTGCTGGTGTAGAGGAGTTATCCCAGGGCCCTGCCAGGTTTGTATGGAGAGTTTGATGATCTCGTGCAGGTTGTTGCCTCTTATCTCCGTGGGAAATGAGGTTTGGCTGCTGCTTTTATGCTGCTTTCACATCACTCCTTGATCATGTTTATTACAGGGATGAAACGTGGCTCTGGGATTTTGCCTCTCTTTGTGTTGGAGCTGTTTGCACACTTACTTTAAAATTACTTCTTTTTTTTTTTTGTTTGCTTAATTCTTTAGAAACTTGTACTCAAGGAACAGAAAAAAGCTTAACAATTCCAATACAAGAACACAGACCAAAGCTTTTTCTGTTCCAGATTCAGGCCATGCCCATGTGTAAAAACCAGCATTGGTTTACCTTGAGTATTTCTTAATTCTTGAGTAGTTGATGCAATCCTTTACTGCTTGAGAAGCAGGTATTGCTTATTTGAAAAAGTTTAAAAATGAGTGAAACAGCACCTGCTTCAGCTTTATTTCCTGACCTTTTCTGATCAAAACATGCAGATTTAGCTCTGTCCTGTAATTGTAGCTCTGTCTGGGCTGGAGGTGGCTGTGGCTTCTGTGATGAATTTGTCTGAAGACCTTCCTCTAGGTTTTTTTGGGTTTTGGTTTTTTTTTGGTGGCAAGAAAGGAGCAGAATACCCAGAATGGAGTGGAGAAGAAGAAAAAAAACCCAAACACTTGGTTTTTTTCCTTTTCTAGCTGTTAGTATGTTGCAGTGCTGTTAACCTAAGGTCATCAGTGATACTTTTTTTTTTAATTTGACCTGTTTAGCCTGTAGTTCCCTAAAAACTCCTGGATCTTCCCAGCCATCTGGGATGGGATTGGGGAGTAAAACATATTTTTAGTGACCAGTGTGGAATCCCCACAGTTCTGACTCCATACAATCACCCTGTGGTGAAGTGTTACCTATTCTGAATAATTGAATTCATATTTGTGAACGATTCTGGTATTGAATGTGCTCACTGCCTCCAACCTAAAAGTGAGGCTGGAGTGTTTTGTTGCCTTCCCTGAGCTGTGGGATGTTGTTCAGCAAATATTACTGGCTTTAAACGTTTCTGTGCTGAGCAGGAGCTTTGAACCTGCTGATTTTTCCCAACCCAAATGCCAGGCAAAGCAAATCCTGCTGCAGTGTTCCCTCCTTTCCAATCCCAGTTGTTATCCTGCAAATTTCTATTTTCTTTTTTCAACTACTCACACCTAGAGCTCTTTTGGGGTTTTTTTTTACCACCCAGGTGTAGCTTAGCTCTGTTAAAAGTGTTTTATCCCTGACCTCAGGGCTGGGGGGATGAGGGTGCTGCTGGTGCTCAGTAAATGGCTCTGTGTGACTTTTTCCCAATAAAAGGATGGGAAATCCCTCTTGTTTTTGCTGAGTCTGGTGGCAGTTCCATGTGGCCCTGACTGTGCAGAATCTCACCCTTCAGCAGCTGCCTTCGTTTTTATAAGCAAAACTCTTTGAGCTGGACTTTTGTCCTTGCTGAGCCTGGGGAATGTTCCAGCCCCGAGCCCGTGGCAAACACAGGGTTGGAAATCATTCTTTGCAGCATCCAGGCACAGAACACACCTTGTTCAAGTGCAAACTCTATAACCTCTCCAGAATTACCACCTCCTGTAATGCTTTCAGGCCTTGGGGGGGCTCACCAGGAGAGGAGGAAAAGCTGTTTAGGAGGAATTGGTACAAATTCTGTCCTGGTTTGGTGCAGAGCTTGTGCAGCTCCCTGGGAACACAGCACTCACTTGCCTGCTGGTTTTTTTGGGGGGGCGTCCCCCGTGTTGGGTTTTTTTTTTGGGGTGGAAAGGAGCTCCAAGGAGCCTTTGTTGTGTTCTTGGTGTTCACTCTTGGTCTTTTCTCTGCTCGAGCAGCTCTGAAGTCTCTGTTTGGCTTCCTCCCCCTGGTGACCAACTCAGGTGTCCTGGGGGAACTGAGCTTAGAGGAACCAAGTGCTGCTATGCAAATAGAGAACTGAACTGATAAAAGGCAAGAAAATGGGAATTTTTGATAAAAGGGCAAAAGCTGGGCACTGCAGGTTCACTCTCCAGACACCCTCCCACCGTGGTCTTACAAAGAATTTATTTTTGGGGGGTGTCTGGACAAAGGTTGAGTCTTTCTGTGATTTAGAGGTGAATGTGGCAGTGTTCATGGCTGGACTCGATCTTTTCCAGCCTTAACAATTCCATGTGATTCTCTGTAGCTGTTTGAACACAATTATTCTGCTCCTGAGGATTTTGCTGTCAGTGTGAGGAGAGTTTCAGCCCATCTACCTCTCCCATTTCTGTGTGGTTTTTATCTTCCTCCTTCCTTAAAGTAGATTTCACCAGAGATTGTCGTGCAGATTAGGCAGTGTCTAATAAAATAATTGGGAAAACGACCTACTTCCATCAGTTCATTTATTCTGATGGTACAAACACCAAACCTGCTCCCTGCCCTAAAAACAGACCTGGGAAGGCTGTTTGGATCTCTTAATTTTATTCTTTTCCTGGTGAAGCAGAGATTTGCATGGAGAATTCGTGACTATTCAAACCTAGGAATTCTCCTCACTGAATACATGAAAGAGAAAGTAGATTCTGCTCTGATGCCTTTGGTAGCTGGCCTGAAAAAATCAACTTTTGGTTCCTCAGCAGCATTCAGGAGTTCAAGCCACATTTCAGTCCTTGCTCAGAGGTTCAAAGTTTCTTGTGAAGGAAGGTTGAACTCTGGGTCTGTATTTATAGTGGTCCTCACCAGGTGAAGCACTTTGCTTTCATGGTGATAAATGGAGTAAATTGAGGAAGTAAAGGTCAGAAAGTGGGTGCTGGCTGATCCCCTGAGCTGCCTCACAGGAAACTCAGAATTTCTGGTACTGATTTGTGCAAATTGGGCAAGTTCTGTGTGTTCATTTCACCATGTGTTCCACTCTGACACTTTTCTCTCCTGCTGTATTAACATTGTAAATCGAAGCTGTTACATTTTATATTTGGATGCCTTAATTTTGACACTCAAACCTCACGTTGTCAACCAGAGCTGTTGTCCTGCAGTAACTTTTTTTTTTTAATTTGTTTCACTGGCTGTTGAGTCTGACTTTTGTGTTGTTATTAACTTTTCGGAGTTTAGTCCAAAAGAGATTCTTCCTCCAAAACCTGTGAAGAAAGACAGAGAGCAGAGACCACGACACTTACTCACGGACCTCCCGCTCCCCCCAGAGCTCCCTGGGGGGGACCCATCTCCTCCCGACTCCCCAGAACCAAAGGCAGCCACACCACCTCAGCAACCCTTCAAAAAGAGACCAAAGTAAGGCTCATTTGTTTATTTTTTTATTTATTTTTTTTAACTCTTTAATTCTCTTAAATCCCCAGACAGGTTTGAGAGCTTTTTATTGAGGGAAGTGAGATGGGGGAGAAAACAAGTTCCTATTTCTGTATTATTCAGTGTAATGACTGTTTCCTGTGGGGGTTGTTTCATATTTGGACCCTCAGCTAGAAGCAGCTTGCCCCATTTATTTGAGAGTTAATACAAGTTGCTGGAGTGTGTCATGTCCAATCTTCAGCCACATCTACCCCAAAAGCTCTTTTCTCTTTGATTTAGCCAGAAGAAACCTCTGGATGAGCACCTTTGTATAAAGTTCTTGTTGCTTTCAAAAGTTATTCCAAATGAAAACCAGATTTGGATTATTCATGATGGAAGTGTTGGCCATGGAACTGCACTGACACAGGATGTCCAGGGAAGCTGTGGCTGCCCCTGGATCCCTGGAATTGTCCAAGGCCAGGCTGGACACAGGGTTTGGAGTAGCCTGGGATAGTGGAAGGTGTCCCTTCTTTGGGACTGGATCCTATTTCATGTCCCTTCCAACCCAAACCATTCTGGATTCCACAATTCATTGTTCAAGGCATAGAGAACTTCCCCTGATAACAAATTTAAGCAGTTGTGGAGGGAGCAAAATCCCCTGATGTTTTGTAGAGAGTGTTTTAAATAAAAACCAAACATCCAGCATCCTGCAAACTATCCCAGACATTCATTTTTGTCCTGCTGTAGTGTGATTATACCATCCAGGATAACATTTCAGTTCAGCAGTGCCTGCATTGGGAGTAGTTGAGATGATACAGCAAAAATACATTAAACTGAACATTCCAAATCTTGCGAGCTCAAAGCCAACATGCTTAAACTTTGCTTTTGGGGATTACCACAGTCGAGCAGGTGGGGTTTTTTTGAGGGCTGACACAGAGCTGGAGCCCTCAGGTGTGTCACAGAGCTCTTCTTCCCCTCCCTGCAGAATCTGTTGTCCTCGCTATGGGGAGAGGAGACAGACGGAGAGCGACTGGGGCAAGCGCTGCGTGGACAAATTCGACATCATCGGGATAATCGGAGAGGGGACGTACGGGCAGGTGTACAAAGCCAAGGACAAGGACACAGGTGAGGATGGCTCCAGGTAAATTCCTCTCCAAGGCTTGGTGGGTGTGCTCAACTCCCTGCCAGTGCTGCTCCACAGGTGTGACTCCAGCCCTGGGAGAAGCGCTTGCATCGGGTGTTTTTCAAAAAGGGGCAGAAGAACGGGAGCTCCTGGAATCTTGAGTTGAGTTTTAGTTGTTTCCTTCTCTGCTGGTGTGATTCTGTGCCCCAGGGTGTGGTTTGATGCCTGATGAGAAGATTGTGGTGCCAGCTGAACCCCTGCTTTTTTTAAAATTGTCAGACTTCATTGCAGCAGAACTTGGGAAATTCCAGGGTAAACTTCTGTTCCCCCATTTGTGCTGGAGCAGCTTAGGAAAAGCACAGGTGTGTCATGTGGGAACTCCTAGCAGATCAATTTAACTAAAATGAGCAGGGTGATAACTAAAGCTGCCTCTACTGACCCTTGATGGGTTTTTTTCATACCTAACAGAACAATTTAACTAAAATGAGCAGGGAGGTAACTAAACCTACCTCTGCTGATCCTTGGTGGGTTTTTTTCATACCTAGCAGATCAATTTAACTAAAATGAGCAGGGGTGATAACTAAACCTACCTCTGCTGACCCTTGGTGGGTTTTTTTCATACCTAGCAGAACAATTTAACTAAAATGAGCAGGGTGATAACTAAAGCTGCCTCTACTGACCCTTGATGGGTGTTTTTCATACCTAACAGAACAATTTAACTAAAATGAGCAGGGTGATAACTAAAACTACCTCTGCTTGACCCTTGGTGGGTGTTTTTCATACCTAGCAGATCAATTTAACTAAAATGAGCAGGGTGATAACTCAAGCTGCCTCTGCTGACCCTTGGTGGGTGTTTTCTGTGCTCGAGGCTGCTCCCAGCTCCCTGGGGAGTGCAGGTGAGCAGGCTGTGACCCCTGTGTGGCCTGCAGGTGAGCTGGTGGCTCTGAAGAAGGTGCGCCTGGACAATGAGAAGGAAGGATTCCCCATCACGGCCATCCGCGAGATCAAAATCCTGCGGCAGCTCATCCACCGCAGCGTCGTCAACATGAAGGAGATTGTCACGGACAAACAAGATGCACTGGATTTCAAGAAGGACAAAGGTACAGCTGTGATGCAGCCTCAGGGTAAAACTCAGCTCCGGGGTAGGTTTGGTTTTTGTTGTGTTCCTCCTACCGTTCCGGTGAGGTTGGATCTGGCTCTGGCCTCACCTCAAAGGACAGATTGCAGTTCAAGTGAGGTGATCAAAGGATGGTTGCATTCCTGCACAGTCACAGGAAGGCAGTCTTTAAAAGAAAAAAAAAGCCCTTTACAGTGCTTTCCAAGGCTTTTTTCTTTTTTACCCCCATTTACAGGGTCACTTTTAGCACTGATTAGAGGCAACAAACTTACTAATAGTGTGAAAAGTTCTTTGTCCTCAGTCACTGGGGAAAAAAAGAGTTTTAGCATCCCACTGGCTCTTGTTTGGGACCTTCTCTTCCAGGAGAGAGAAGAACCCAAACACCAGTTCAAACCATGCGTGGCAGTGATCCTTCAGCAAACTCTCTTGTAAGAAAATAACTAAAGCATGGAAGTAAAGGTGGCCAGAACTTCAGAGGAATTTATTTGGAGTGTTATTTAATTTCAGATGTCGGCTTGGTGGGTGCTACTTTGTTGTTTTGAGACTTTTTCACCCCTCGAGGGAAAAGGATACCCAGTAAGCCCAAAACAGCACAGGACTGTTTAAAAAAAAAACCAAAAAACAACTCCAGCAGAATTGTGCATAATAAAGAGACTTTCGACAATTTAATCTCCTTTCATTCTTCCTCTTTTTTGCGTCTCTCCTTTTGTTTTCAACCATTTCTCTGTCTGTTATCCCAGGTGCCTTTTACCTTGTGTTTGAGTACATGGACCATGACCTAATGGGGCTGCTAGAATCTGGCTTGGTGCATTTCTCAGAGGACCATATCAAGTCTTTCATGAAACAGTTAATGGAGGGTCTGGATTACTGTCACAAAAAGAATTTCCTTCATCGAGACATCAAGTGCTCCAACATCTTACTGAACAACAGGTAACCTGGGAGTGGATCCAAGCTCTTTTCCCTGGGTTTGGCTGTGAGCACCCAGTGCTATCTTCACTTTGGGTGTGCTCAGGAGCATGAGGTGTGAGAGGAAATCTTGTCCATAATTACAACCTGAATATCCACCTAAAAAATTCTCCAGGACTTTGGCCTGTTAAGAAGGGTTTGTGATGCAGATGATGCTGAATTATTTGTACTTTTTTTGTTGTTTTTTTCAACTTTGTATTCCTTTGAAGCAGTCAATCAGAAGTGGAGAATTAAGCCTGGCAGTAATTCCTGCAAATGTGGCTTTGTGAGGTTTTTCTGCTCCAGGAGGGGTTTCCTCACCCTTTCACTGGGGTTTAAGTAGGAGTTGGATTCTGATGGGTCCCTGACAGCTCAGTACATTCCATAATTCTGTGATTTAACTGTGATTTAAACCAGAGGCTGTTTTTTTGTCTTTCAGTGGGCAGATCAAACTTGCAGATTTTGGGCTTGCCCGACTCTACAGCTCAGAGGAGAGGTGAGGAAGGGGAAAGGGTTTATCTGAGTGTGATGAGCTTCTTTCTTCTTAATATCCACATAATCCCTCACTTGGAAATCCTGACAGATTATTTTCAGTGGTATCATCCAGCTCCAGCTGTTGGATGAATGCACTCCTGGCTGGTGTTATTAACTTTTCATTAGAAGATCAGCTCAGAAGGAGCCAAAACTTCTTCTCTGCTTGCCTTTGACCTTCTCTGGAGTGGGTTTTGCTCCAAGAACAGTCACCGTTCAGTGATGGCAGCCTGCTGAGGGTCAGGGATTTTCATTCTTGGGTACCTGATTCCTGTAAAATCCATGATACCTCCTCAGCTGTTTTTAACTCAGCCTGGTGCTCTGGAAGTGCAGACACTTCAAACACCCCTGCTGCCACCAGCAGGCCTAAGTGCATCCGGGAAGCAAAAATGAGTTTTTCAGGGGTTTGTGGCTCTTGGGATGAATTTAATTTGTGGGTTTGTTTGGCTTTGCAGCCGTCCTTACACCAACAAAGTCATCACGTTGTGGTACCGACCCCCAGAACTGCTGCTCGGGGAGGAGCGTTACACCCCTGCCATCGACGTGTGGAGCTGTGGGTGAGTCCTGCTGAGCTTCCCTGCCTCCTCCTGAGCATTCCCGTGGGAGCTGCTCCTTGATTTGTGCCAATTCCCACAGCTGGAGCTGTCCCAGCCACGCAGAGTGTTAGGATGAGCCAGGAGTGCTTCACAGTGCTGTCCTGTGAGGGACAGGGGTGTCTCCCCTCATTAAAACCACTTAGTAAAAACTCCTGGAATAAGATTTTCCTTGGCTTTGAAATTAGAAAGGGTAGGGAATAGAATTTTCACTGTTTAAATTACAAACCAAGCTGATATTGATGTTCCTTTGAGATCAAGAGGGGTGACACATTTGCCCTGTGCTGCTCACTCCTTCAGTGTGATTTTTAGAGACTTTTTTTCTCTAAACTCTTTTAAGTTGCTGTTTGCCAGCAATTTTATTTTTTTTTCCCAGCTGAAATGTTTTTAAGTAGAGATTTCAGGTTTTAGGAAGTTTCAGTAGTACAGGCAGCCTGGGGAACAGAAGTCTGGGCAGTTCAGCCACAAAGATGGAACATTTTTCTAAGTGATTCAGAAGCAGAGACTGGAGGATTCAGCAGTAAAACTGAGGCTGGATTCCCCAGAATGTGCACTTCCCACTGGGATGTTCACAGCTAAACTTCAGCAGGGTTTGTAACACAAACAGAGGTCGAAAAACCCAGTAATTAGTCATAATTACTGACTGTGAGGCCCAGTTGCTGCTGAGTTCCTGTTCCACATGCTTGGGTTATTCCCATTGTCTGCATCCCCCAGCTGCTTCTGGCAAATTCCTGGTGGCTTAAGGAGAGATAGTGAGTGCTGCAGGAGTCAGAGGTTCTTCCTCCTTCCTCTCCTCACAAAAGCTCTGTGTGCACAAACCCAGCTCCTCTGCTGACCCTGACAGCCACGAGCAGCTGGGGATGACCTGGGCCAGCAGAGGGAAGTTGAAAATCCAAACAAAAAGCTGAACCTGGAGGAAATGAAAGCTCTGGGCTCTTTTCTCTTGTCATGTTTGACACATCCTCCTTTCCCTGCAAAGAGTTAACGTGGCAGGGGCTTCCTGCACGAAGCAGCCACTTGCAGGAGGTGATTCCCAGGAGCCCAGGGCTGGGGACTCCGTACACACAGGTCACTTTGTCACTACAAGCCCTGATGCAAATCACTCTCCTCAGGCAAAGCTGCTCCCGAGCACAAACGCTGCCGTGTTCAGATGCTCATCCCCAGGGTTTGCTGTCGTGACCTCTTGCTTTTCCTCCTTCCAGCTGTATCCTCGGGGAACTGTTTACAAAGAAGCCTATTTTTCAAGCCAATCTGGAACTGGCTCAGCTTGAATTAATCAGGTAAAGCTTTGCACACGCATGTCTGTGAGGGGAGGTGCTGCAGGAGCTGCTCGTGCACACAGGCAGCGAGTTAGAAGAGCTCTTGTTCTCTGACCTGCCTGGAAAACAGGGCCAGGAATGCCTGGGTGTGGAAATGGGAATAGTCAGGTGTCCACACCTGCATCAGGTGTGTGGCTGCTGATTTATGTGCCCTCAGTAAAACTTGTTGTTTGCTGAGTCCAAAAATCACGTATATGGATTACTTCTCACACTGAAAGTTGTAATCCTGGAATGGTTTGGGCTGGAAGGGACCTTAAAGCCCATCCAGTGCCACCCCTGCCATGGACAGGGACACCTTCCACTGTCCCAGAGTGCTCCAAGCCCTGATGAACATGGACACTTCCTTGGATGTCAAGTCCACAGCCTGTCTGGCCAACCTCTACCAGAGCCCTTACTGTAAAAATACTAAAATTTAATGAGTTTGGAAAGTTTAAAGTAAGAAATATTAACGTTTTATAACTCGTAGCAAGAAAAACAAACTTTGTTTTCTATGCTTTATAAACTCAAGCTCAATATTTTGCTCTTCTTGATACCTCCTTTTTTTTTTTAAACCTCATCTGAGCTGCGCCCAGCCCTGTGTTTATTCCTGCAAGCGGGTTGCTTAGAAAGGTGTTTTCCCTGGGGTTGGTGGCTCTGCTCCTCCTGGCTGAATTCCACCTGGCTGATTGTGTTTCCCTGCTCCCCAGCCGGCTCTGTGGGAGCCCCTGCCCAGCCGTGTGGCCAGATGTCATCAAGCTGCCCTACTTCAACACTATGAAGCCCAAGAAGCAATACCGGCGGCGCCTGCGCGAGGAGTTCTCCTTGTGAGTCGGGTTGGGCTCCCTGTCCCCTCTCCAAACACTTCAGCCATCCCCAGAGAGGCTCTCTGGGGCTGGGGATTGCCCTGGGAGCTCTCCTGGAAGCGTGGCATCTTCAGGGGGATGTTCTCTGGGGCAGGCTCTGGCTGTGGGATAATCTTGTTGGGAGTTGTGGCAGAGGTGCTTCTCATAAATGGCAAAATACAGAGTGGAAATATCGTGGAATATCCACAGCTGGAAAGGACCCACGTGGATCAGCTCCTGGCCCTACACCGACACTCCAAAAATCCCACCCTGTCCCTGAGAGCGTTGTGTCCAAACCCTCCTGGAGCTCTGGCAGCCTCAGGGCTGTGCCCATTTCCCTGAGGAGCCTGTTCAATGCTTCTGGGGGGAGAAAACCTTTCCCAAAATGCAGCCTGAACCTCCCAGGCACAGCTCCAACCATCCCACACCTGCTGCCTGCCCTGCTGTTGCCTTAGAGCATCACGAGCAGGGAACTCTGCCTGTGTGGATTCTCTTTAAGCCTGAGGTGTTCTCCTGTCACTGAGCTTCTCCACACGTTTTCCATGAACTCATCCACGTTTCCCACTCTTCCCACAGCATTCCCTCGTCTGCCCTGGACCTGCTGGACCACATGCTGACTCTGGACCCTGGCAAACGCTGCACAGCAGAGCAGGCCCTGCACAGTGACTTCCTGAAGGATGTTGACCTCAGCAAAATGGCACCTCCAGAGTAAGTCCCAGCTGCCCTGCCCCACTGTGAGCTTTGAGAAGGGAGACAAAGTGTTCTTTTCATTCAAAATGATGATTTCTGGGTTCTTCTCTCGACTCTGCGCTGTGTTTGGTTATGTGGTTGAGCAAATGGCTTTTCCTGTCCCGTTCCTGGTAGCAGGCTGGGTTTATAAAGCCCAGTTTAATGGTTGGAAGATGCTCTAAAGCTCTGCTGGAAGATGTGCAGGAGTAGATGCAGCACAACCCTGTTTCTGCCATGGAGAACTGCTCAGGCCTCATTAAGGCTGTGTGTTAATTGACTGCAAAGCTCACTCAATTTTCTCCCACTCTGATCAAGCAGATGATAAAACTATGACTGGTTTGTGTGTAAGTGGAGCTCCACAGCTTTTGAGATCCCTGTTTGCTCCAGTGTTTCTCAAGGAAAGGCCTTTCCTAACGCTCCCAAACTCCCAGAGCCTGGTGGACTTGCGCTCACTAGTTTTGTGAGAGAGAACCTACTCACTGTCGTGAGATCCCAGTGCAAAATAAAAGATTTTTACACTGCCTTTCCTGGCTCTAGGACGTGCCCCTTGCTGTGATAGTCTGGCTGCAGTCAGGGATGATGGGATCCCAGCATGGTTTGGTTGGAAGGGGCCTTAAAGCTCCTCCAGTCCCACCCCTGCATGGGGAGGGACATCTTTCACTATCACAGATTGCTCCAACCTGGCCTTATACACTTCCCAGCTCTCTGGGAAACCCATTCCAGCCTTTCAGCACCCTCAAAGGGAGAAATTTCTTCCCAATATTATCCCTTCTTGAGTCCCCTTCTCCATCTATAAAAGTGGAGCAGCATGACATGGCTCTACAAAGCTGCATCCTGCAGTGGTTTGGGTGGGAAGGGACCTTAAATCCCATCCAGGTCCACCCCTGCCATGGGCAGGGCCACCTCCCACCACCCCAGGTGACTCCAAACCCCATCCAGCCTTTCCTTGGACACTTCCAGGAGCAGTCACAGCTCCTCTGGGCAGCACTAAGGGCTTCCTGTGGGTTTTGAGGATTCCTTTGATTTCCCTGCCATGTTTTTCACTCCTTGCTCTCTTGCAGCCTCCCCCACTGGCAGGATTGCCACGAGCTGTGGAGCAAGAAGCGCCGGCGGCAGCGGCAGAGCGGGATGGCCGTGGAGGAGCCTCCAGTATCAAAAGTTTCTCGGAAAGAAACTACCTCTGTTACAAGCACAGACACTGTGAAAAACAACAGCAGTCCTGTGCCCCCCCAGCCTGCCCAGCTCAAAGCAGAGCCTGGTGCTGCAGATGCAGTAGGTCAGTGCCCACCTGGGTCTGGAAAAGGCTCCTGGTGTGTTCCCTCCCTGGGTGTGGGAGGTTTGTGTCTGGTTTTAAGCCAGGCTGGTTCTTTCACCTCTAATTCTGCAGAAAGGGCATTCCAGGCTCTTCCTGTCCTCATTTCTTATTTCTTTTAATTTTTTTTTTTCTCCTCTCTCTTGCTGTGAAGACGCAGAAGGTTCTGTCTGGTCTTCAGAAGTCACTGATGAGCTGACTGTGAATTTGTTCTGAGCTGTGTTATTAGTTCTAAAAGAGGCTGAATGATGAAAGGACTCGTTGAGTCACTTCAGCCAGTGGAGGAGCAAATCGTAGGAATCACAGGCTGGAAGGTGGAGCCACATCCAGGGTGTGCAAATGAGCTTGAGTTTGATCTTGTTGACAAATTATATGAAGATTAGGTGTGGGAAGTGTCAGGCTGGTGGGCAAAAATGTACATTCTTGCACTTTGCTGCAGAAAATGTCATCCAGATTGGCAGGACCTGGACTTGTGCACTGTTTCAAGCAGTGACCAACCCCTCCTGTGTCCAGAAAATAGTTGGGGGGGGGGGGAGGAATGTGGATTTAGACAAAGCTGCCCTGATTGTTCTGCAGAAGCTGTACAAAATCCCAGATATGGGCTAAGGCTTCCTTTGTGTCCAATGCTGTGCTGACAAGTAACGAGGAAGACAGTTCTTGCTCCAGGGAATGCACAATCCATGTGTTCAGTGAAACATGGCAGATGGACAAAAGGTGGTGCTTGGATTAACAAACAGCTGGGAAAAGAATGTCCCGTTCTCTGTTTTCTACCAGCAAGAGAAGCTCCATTTTAAGCTGCTGAAACCAAACCCTTGCACCCTTATTCCCAAAAAGTTCCAGCGTCACCGTCAGTGTGAAGGGACACCCTTGTCACTTTGTCATTGGGCTGCGAAGGGAGGTGATGCCACTCCCAGGATGTATTTTAGGATAACCTGGATCCTTGCAGGTCAGGACAGAGTCCTGTGATCCCAGGCCAGCTCCCAGCAAGGAATTGCCTTCTGCTTGACCTAATTCCTTGTGCTGTGTCAGGGAACACGCCCTTCCTCCATCCCAAAAAGCTGCTCAGCCCCATCCTGGGAAACCTTCCCGATGCAGGAAGGAGTGATTTGGATCTGTGGGGATCTCAGGAGGCGCCAAGTTATGATTGCCCTGCTGTGGGCTCGAGCCTTCCTCATTACCCCCTCACCCCTTCCCTGCCATAACCTGGTATCCTTGGGATGTCCCCACTTCCCAAACCCAGGAATGTGGGGGCAGTTTGGCTTGGCTGAGCTGATTCCGAGCAGCAGCCACGTGTGCTGTGGTTTTGGGCAGGTTTTTGGGGGCAGAGCAGCAGCAGCAGCAGCTCTGTGGGTGCAGTGTGTGTGCAGTACCACGGGGTGCTGCTGCCGTGCCACCGGAGAGGGGGCTGGGAGCGCCGGCACCGCATCCCAAAATCCTCCCCACGGAGCATGCCTGCCTTCCCCCAGCCTGGGGACACGGACAAGGGCTGCTCAAGTGCTGTGGGATGTGGAGAAGGGGCCTTCAGTGCTGTGGGATGTGGAAAAGGGATGTTCCTGGCTATGGGTCATGGAAAAGGGGCCTTCAGTGCTGTGAGATGTGAAGACAGGATATTCCTTGCTGTGGGATATGGAGAAGGGATGTTCAGTGCTCTGGGAAGTGGAGATGGGATGTTCAGTGCTCTGGGATGTGGAGAAGGGATATTTCTTGCTGTGGGATGTGGAGAAGGGGTGCTCATTGCTGGGGGATGTGGATCCTGGCTGTGGGATGTGGATTGCAGGTGTTCCTGGCTATGGGACATGGAGAAGGGATGCTGTTTGCTGTCAGATGTGGATCATGGCTCTAGAGGACATGAGAAGGGGTGTTCCTGGCTATGGGATGTGAAGAAGGGGTGTTTATTGCTGTGGGATGTAGATCATGGCTCTGGGAGGTGGGGAAGCGATGTTCTGTGCTATGGGATGTGGAAAAGGGATGTTCATTGTTGGGTGATGTGGAAAAGGGATGTTCGTTGTTGGGTGATGTGGATCATGGCTGTGGGACAGGGGGACGTGGCTCAAGGGCTGTTCCTGGCTGTGGGATGTGGATCCTGGCTGTGGGATGTGGATCCTGGCTGGCTTTTGGGATGTGGATCCGGGCTGTGGGATGTGGATCCTGTCTGTGTGATTGGATCCTGGGCTGTTCCTGGCTGTGGGAGTGGATAAGGGCTGTCTGGCCTGTGGGACATGGGGTAAAGGGCATGTTCATTGCACGTGCAGTGCCAGATCCCAAACTCACCTCCCGGTGTGTGATCCCCGCTGTTATGTCCCCGCAGCTTGGGCGACATCACCCAGCAGCTGAACCAGAGCGAGCTGGCCGTGCTCCTGAACCTGCTGCAGAGCCAGACCGACCTGAGCGTGCCGCAGATGGCCCAGCTGCTCAACGTCCACTCCAACCCCGAGATGCAGCAGCAGCTGGAGGCTCTCAACCAATCCATCACGGCCCTGACCGAGGCCACGGCGCAGCACCACGAGCCCCCGGCGGCGGCGGCAGAGGAAGCCATAGAGGAGCCACCTGCGGAGGTACCGGAGGAGCAGCAGACTCCGGAGGCAGCCAGCGCTCAGGGAGACATGCAGAACGTGCTGGCCGTTCTGCTGAGTCAGCTCATGAAGAGCCAGGAGCCTGGGATAACCCTGGAGGAGAGCAACGGGGAGAAGAGCAGCGAGCAACGGGGGCCCAGGAAAACCCCGACGAGGCATCCCGAGGAGAGCACAGGTAAATAAACACACCTGGCGTGAGCAGTGAGAGCATCCCGGCCAGTGCTGCTGCTTGAGCTGCAGCCAGGAATGTGAGCTTGGAGTGGTGGGAGAGAGAAGGCAGCAGGGGGAGTGGATGGGAGGAGGGAAGGGGGTAGGATGTGGTTGGACATCAGGAGAAAAGACCCTGACCCCCTTCCCTACGGTAAGTGCTGGACTGCTCAGGAGGTTGAACAGCTGCAAACAGCCCAGACAGGCAAATATTACCCTAAAATCCAGGAATGAGCCAGTGAAGATGAACTGGAGGGTTTGCCCAAAAATGCAAAGTAAGTTTGGAGGGTCAGTTCTTCCTGAAACCCCCCAGCAATCAGTTTACACATCCAGGGAGGTTTTTTGCACAGGATGCTGCTGCATCTCTGTGGTTTTTTCCCAGCTCTTTTTCACCATCCCCTCCCTGCCCTCTTAAAAAAAAAAAAAAAAAAAAAAAACTTGCAGAGATGATTTTAGAGCTGAAATAGTGGTGAGTGCTGAAGGGAGGGATATTGGCAGCTGCGTAGGTAAAACCTGAGCATCCAGGTTCTACCTGGAGCTGATTTTTGAGCCCTGAAACTCAGCAGCTCCTGGAGCTGAACCAAACTGCTGCTTCTCATAGTGAGAGTTTAAACAACCCTGCTTGTGTCAGTGAGCTCTCGGATTTCCTTTCCAAAGGTGAGTGTAAATGTCTCCATGTCTTTTTTTTTTTTTTTTTTTTTTCTGTTGATTTTTTGAATTTATTAGCAACAGCCTGTGACGACCTCACCAAATTGTAGAAGCGCCTCCTGAGTATGTCTCAGACTCTCCGGGGAGCCTGTTTTGGCCCGATCCCACCTCCTGCAATGTAGCTGAACGTGCTGTGTTCTCGTGCCTTCAACACCCGCCCACCACGAGCCAGTTGTGATCGTGCTTTTTTTTTTTTTTTTTTTTCCGTTGTTGTTTTATTTTTCTGGATTTCAATACAATCTAGTTTTCAAAGTGGACTGATGGATACGGGTGGAGGGGTGGTCCTGGAAGACTACTGGTTTTCACAATAAAGTTTGACCTTTTTAATAACCAGTTTTGCCAATGATTTGAGGATCTGATTCCAACAAGGTGTCCGTGGGCTCTGCCATCGCCAGTAATTCCTTCCCCCGTGGGTGAGGGAGAGGAGGCAGCTCAGGTGTGTTGCTCCAGAGGAGGCAGGGCTGCTTTTGGGGAGTGGAGCAGGTGCCTGGAGCAGGTGGTGTCCCCTCCCTGCCGTGGTGTCACCTGCAGCAGTGGCACTGCCTCAGGGGAGGGTCAGTGCTCTGCTCCCTCTGCCACCTCCCAGCCCAGGCCCCTTTGTGCTTCCTCACAGGGTGGGCCGGGGGTGAGGGAGCTTTGTTCTTCCAGGAGGGCAATGAATCCTGATTTGGGAGGAAATCGGGAGGGGAGGAAGCAGAAGGACAGGCTGTGTACGCTCGTACGAATATTCGGGGGGCAAGCTTGTTTTGGATTCTGTTGGCAAGGTCGGGCAGCGGGGCGGGGGGGGGGGGGGGGGGACAGGAGTGGGTGCCCTCAGGGTGCCCTGGGGGCACTCAGGAGCTGGCACCTGTGTGCTGGGCTGGGGTTTGTTGTTTGTCCAGTCCAGCACATCCCGGTCACGCTCCGTGAGCCGGCACCGGGGCGAGCGTGGGCTGGCATGTGGCTCCACATCTGCCTCCTGCTCGGAATTAGCCTTTGATCCAGGAGTGGCAATTCCCTGCACGGGTGCCCAGGTGTTAGGACAGCTGTTCCCGGCGAGTTGGGTGCGCGGGGGCCGGGGCGAAAGCGTTAATGAACATTGTTAATGAGCGTTGATCTCTCAGCCAGCGTTCAAACTCTTCCCTCCGCCTCTTCCCAGAGCATCCCAGAGCGGGCGGCCTCGGCAGGGATTGGTTTGGTTTGCTTAGAAATGTCTTTGTGTCTGTTTGAAACGGTGTTTAAAAGAAGTCACCCTTCCACAGCGTGTCCTCCTGGCATTGTCCCACCAGAGAAGAGACCCCCCGAGCCCCCCGGACCGCCGCCGCTTCCTCCCGTGTCCGAAGGGGATCTCTCCGGAGCAGCCCAGGAGTTGAACCCGGCTGTGACGGCTGCTCTGCTCCAGCTCCTTTCCCAGCCGGACCCGGAGCCGCTCGGCCTCGCCACGCAGGAGCTGCCAGCCCCTCGAGCCCCGGACTACGGCCGCTCCCAACCCACCAGGACTTACAGCACCGACAGCTCCGAGGGGGGATTCGGTGCCGAGGAGCTCAATCCGGCTCAGACTCTGCTAGTAGAACCTTCTGCCCAACCCCTGGGGAAAAGCAGGACCTTCTTGGGCTCCGTGAGCCACCTCGGGGAGAGCAGCAGCTACCAGGGCACGGGCTCGCTGCAGTTCCCGGGGGACCAGGACCTGCGCTTCGCCAGAGTCCCCGTCACCATCCACTCGCTCGGGCAATCCTTCAGCAAATCCGAGGGGAGCGGCAACAACAACAACAACAACGCGCTGCTCCATCCAGAGGCCAAAATGCAGAGTTACGGCGAGTTGGGGCCGGGAACGGCCGGGTCCAGCGGGGCAGGGACAGGTCACAGCTGGGGTGCCCCAACCCAGGCGCCGGCTTCCTACGGGAAGACATTCCGAGGGCCTGGCCGAGTGCCTCCACGGGGGGGGCCGGGGCCGGGGGGTTCCCTACTGAAATTCCCGGGATCCCCCCTTGCCTCTCCTCCTTTAGCCACAGAACTTGATTTTTTTTTTTTTTAATTTTTTTTTTTTAATTTTAATTTTTTTTTTGTTGGCCAGAGCAAGGTCTCGTCCGCATTTCAGCTGCTGCACAGCTCCCTGGGCATTCCTCCCTCTGTCGGGAGCTGCCAGAGGGTCCCCACTGGCCTCACGTGCTTGGTTAGTGATAAAATAATCCCAACCCCGCAGCAAACTGAGCCAGGAGAGGGAGGGGATTGATGGAATTGATGGAAAAGTAGGAATGGAAGGAAGAAGGAATTAAAAAAATGCTGTTCCCCCAAGCAGGGCACCGGATTTGGCCGGTGGGTCAGGGCGGGCTGGGGGGAGGCTGCTTCCTAAAGCAGTTTTTAGTTGTTGTTGTTGTTTTGTTTGTTTTCCCCATTTCCTTTAAAAAAATAAACTAAAAAAGGGGGAATTTATTGACGCAGAGGGACCTGGATGGGTTATCCCAGCAGTGGGGACCTGGAATGTGACACTGGTTTGTGTTCAATTTATCTGATGTTGCTTTTTTTCCATAAAGCATCTGCTTTTCCCTCTGCTCCAGGGCCAGTCCTGTCTCCTGTGACAGCAGCCTTAATACACTGATTTTTGGGAAGGATCTCTGGGTGTTGGATCCCTCCTGCTGTAACTTGGCAGTGGGAATTGTCTTTTTTAATTTTTTTTGCATCTTTTTTTTTTCTTTTTTTTAATTTTTTTTTTTTTTTAAGAGCCGAGGAGAACACCTCCCTGAAAAACAGGGATTTCTGTCATTTGTAACTTCCAGAACACTTCAAGAATTGAAAAAAAGGAAACGAAAATCCCGATGTCTGGTGGGATTTGCCACCAGATGGGAGTGATTTATCCCCAGAATCCTGGGCTGGTGCTGCCCATCCTGCCGTGCTCGGTTGCATCTCAGCCCTTGGAGGTTTTTCAGGTGTTCCTGTGTCATTTCCACGAGCATATTTCTATTTTTGTTGTTGTCAAGGAAGTATTTACGATGGCTTTTCTCCTCCCACAGACCCTTGCGCTGTTCATTTCAATGAGACTTAAAAAGAGATGAATAAAACAAAGGTACCTATTTATCAGCTTTTTTTTTTTCCCGACTAGGCCTTTCCTATGGAAAACATTTAATTTTAGAGCCGACAGTTCTGGAGTGTTAAAGGGGAGGGGAATTTTGGGGTGGGCCAAGAGACCTTCTTGCTACTAACAGGATTTAATTTCTTTTTTATACAGAGAGATAAATTTAAATGAATGCACCTGAATAGGTGATGCTTCTCCACCTGGGGAGATCCTGCCTTACCCAGCTTTGCCGTGGGAGGAAGGAAGGGAGAGAAATTAAATATATAGATATATTTTTTGGTTTTATTTGCTGGTGATGTGCAGGCTCCCAGCACTGAGGAGCGACGCTGTTTGCAGAATTCCCACTGGAAATTCGTAGGCTTTGGGATTTTTTTTTTTTTTACTTTTTTTTTTGTTGGTTTTTTTTTTTTTAATGTAGTTCATGCCGGATGTGCAGAGAGAAAAAAAGAGAAGTTCTGTGAGACACAGAGTGCACTGAACCCACTGAGGAGCTTTAGGGAGCTTTAATTTCTCTATTTTCCCTTTTCCCGGCACCAGCTCCAGGCAGCCATGGAGCTCCTGCTGCTGCTGTTCCTTTTCTTCCCAATCCCATCCTCTCTGGAAGGAAAAGTCTCATTCCTGTGCTGAATCCTCTTAGGAAGCCGATGCCTATTTATTGTCTCTCCAAATTGGCACATTCCCAGGAAAGCTGCCTGGAACGAGCCGTCCTCGACCTCCTGCTCCTCATGCCGGCATCATCCCGGCTCTGGGGCCCCAGTTTGGGGTGGTTGGTCCCAGTTTGGGGTGGTTGGTCCCACCTGGGTCTCCCCAAATCCATTCTGGCCCAGCTCCATCTCTCAGCAGGGCTGGGAAGGAGCCGAGGGCCCGGCAGTGGCTCCTGTCCCCTGTGCCACCTGCAGTGACATTCCAGGTATCTGTCCCCTGCTCCGAGTGGCCCCAGGGGCCCTCAGGGCTCCTGTGGAAGGTGATTCTGCCATTCCATCCCCCAAACCCCCAACCTCTCCAGGAATGCACTCATTATTCCACTCCCAGTGGCTTTTCCTAACTGGTCCCAGCCATGAGTTTTCCATTCCCTGCCAAGGCCACGGGAGCCCACAGGGTCCTGGAGGGAGACCAGTCCTAGGGGGGCTGTGAGGCTTGCTTCCATCACTTCTTTTTCCTTTATTTCCCCACACCCTTTATTATTATTTTTTTTTTAATTTTACCTTTTTTCCGATGCTCTGCACAAGACAAAAGGATTCCCAGTGTTGGGTGGGATTTGTGCGTTTGGAAGGATTGAAGCCCGTGCAGTTCTGGAAAAGGGAGCGAGGGCAGCTCCCCCCTCCTTTCCCCCCCATCCTGGCTCTGGGTTTAATCCCAAATTCTCCCGCTGTAGCAGTTCCCAGCAGAGAAGCCTCTGGGCAGACTCTTACTGTACCTCTCCCGAGTTTCCTTTGGAGACCGAGCGCGCCTTTTTTCGGTTGTACCTTTGTCTCTGTACAGATATTTTGTAATATATTAAAATTTTTTTCTTTTCAGTTTATAAAAATGGAGAAGTGGAGATTGGAAAAATTAAATATTTCCTGTTACTGTATCTTGTTGCCTTTTTGCTCCCTTGCTTCCCGTAGCCTTTGGAATCACACGGTAACTTGTGTTTTCCTTGGAAAGCTTTTTATTCCCTCCTGGTGAGAGGGGTGGGATTTGGCATTGCCAGCCTCTGCAAGCCCCCAAATTCCACTCTCTAATTAAGCTCCAAGCCATCATTAGCCCTGGGTTTCCCCCCATTCCAAGGGGTGTTGGTGGGAGATGCCTGAGCTGGAGCAGGGTTTGGTTAAAGTGAGATTAGGAAACCCAGAGTTGACGGGAAGGTGAGAGAGGGGATGGTGCTGCAGGAATGGAGAAGGGGGAAGGATTGAGGTTGAGATTTGGCCCCAAACCTTCTCCCAGCTCCTGGCAGCCCTTTGAGCACTGGAGAGGAGCCCAGGGTGCCTGGAGGGGATGGGTTGTGCTCCAGCCTGAGCCATGAGGGCAGGGGAAGGGAGCTGTGCCCGTGTCATCCCTCCAGCCCTCCCTCCATCCACAGAAAAACTCCTCCGTGCCATTTCTCTGTGCTCTCCCAACCCCATCGTGGCTCCTGAAAGACTCAGGAAGGGTTTGTCCCTGCCCTCGTGGGCCGAGCAGCAATTTGGGATGGTGGGAGCCATCTGGGCCGGAGCTGCTCCCGGAATCTTCTCCTTCCTGCTCGGTTGAGGCTCGGCCAAACCCCCCGTGAGGTGATGAGGAGCTGGAGAGGCTGTGTGTCCCCCAGCCTCAATCCCCGCAGAGCCCGGCCGCCGTTTCCCATTCCAGCCCCGGCTTTCTCGCTCTCCTTTCGCCTGGTTCCGATCCCTGCGCTGACACGTCTTAAAATATATCCCTGTGCAGATGGTGGGGGGGTGGCGGCGGCGCCGGGCGCTTCCCGGTGCCTGGAAAAGCAGGAGCGAGCCCCCAGCGCCCAACCGGCCTCTTCTGATTTATGGAGGGGGCAGCTGGGCCCCGTGCACTCGGCTGGATCCCTAATCCAGCCTCCTGGTCCCTGCCCGCGGCTCCGCCGGGCTCCGGGGTCTCACCCGGCGCGGCAGAAGGGACGCGATGCCATCCCGAGTTTCCTCACATCCCACCTTCCCTTCCCGCTGCCGGCAGACAAAGCCCCACGTGGCCCCGGCTCCTGCGGCATCCCGATCCAAAGGTGACCAGGCCGTTTTAGCCCGTTTAATTTATTTTGGCATTGAACTTCCTCGGCAGCAGCTGCCGTGCCAAATGGCCGGGGGCTGCCCGGAGCCGGCGCTGTAAATCTCCGGCTCTTCCCGGTTGGATTATTCTCGTTGGAGCCGCGGCTGCTCCATCCCACCGTTCCCGGCTCCATCGGCTCGAAATGCGGGATCTGGCCCAGCTCTCCTTCCTCCTCCTCCTCCTCCTCCTCATGCCCGCAATGTTCTCACGGCGTTGGGGTTGTGTTGGTGGCACCATCCAGCTGCGCTGGCATCGGCTGCCGGAGCATCCCGGTGCTCCAGGCACGGCCCGGGGATGGGGATGGAGATGGAATGCTGAGGAAGAGGAGGAGGAGGAGGAGGACGGGGCCTTCCCGTGGAGCAGATCACGGCGGGACAGCCGCATCCCACGGGATCCTGTCGGAATCTCCACCTGGAGGAGGCCTCGCGTCTCCCCGGGTGGAAGTCCCGGCGCACACGCGTGTGTCAGGGTGTGCGCACACCTGCGGTGGCACACGCGTGTTCACACGTGTCCGGGGGGGTGACTGTCACCAGGTGTCGCTCTCGGCACGGCCACCACCTCCCACCGCGTCCCCGTCCTCCTCCTCCTCCTCCTCCTCCTCCTCCTCCTCTCCGGCTATATTTGTCCTTCCAGCTGCTCCGGCTGTCGGCATTAAAGGTTTTTCATCCAATTTAGACGTTTCCTTCCAAAAATCCGTTCACACCTTTCCCTGGCATTTGGAAAGGGGAAAGAAGAAAAGGATTGAGAAGGATAAAGCCACTCAAAAAAAAAAAAAAAAAAACCAAACCCTTGGAGGTGTTGGAGGCCGCGGAGGGGGGATGGAGGAGGTGTTGGGGTTGGATTTTGGGGGGAAGGATGGGGGTGTGAGACGCGCAGTATTATCCGCCTCACGGCATCCTGCATTTTCCAGCTCTTGGGATCAAGACGCTGCGTTTTGAGGGCACGGGTGGGTTTTTGGGTGGCAGCACAGGCATGGAGGGGGTGCGGATTCCTTGGGCAGGGTCCGGGGGGGATGGCAGAGGGGTGGCACAGTCGCTGTGCCGTGGGGCCACCTGGTCCTGTCCCCTCGCACTGGCAGCTTGATTAAAACGGCGGCGCGGGCGGTGGCACAGCTGGTGCCTCCTGCCAGCACCCGGAGCGGGAAGCGCCCGCCATTAACGGCTCCAATTAACGGGAACGCGGAGCCACCGCGGCCCGGGGGGTTCCCCAGCCCCGACTGTCCCCCGGTGCCACCTCCCAGGGACGCTGCAGCCGGGCTGGCATCGCTTTCCCCGTGTCCCAGTCCCCGTGCCGAGGCGGTGGCAGTGCCAACGCTCCCGCGCCGTTCCGGGCTGAGCACGCCTCGATTTTTGGGGACATTTCCCTCGTGGGCCGCCGTGCCCGCTGCCACCAAATGTCACCTGCCATGCCCGGCCTGTGGGAGGGGGACAGGCGGGGTGACCCCACCCCAGCACCCCGGAGCTCACGGCGAGCACCCGGATGGGGACAGGGCCCTGGCACGCCCGCGGTGACAGCGGGGACAGGGCCTGGCACCGCACCCCGGGCGGGCACATCGCCCTCCCCGCTGCCACCGGCACAGCTGAGCCAAGGCGAGGGGGGGGCTGTGCCTGCACGCTTTCACCTGCCATTTAATTGGATGTATTTTTAATTAATGGCGCCTCTGGGACCAACATGAGACAACATGATCTCTGAATAGGGGCAGGGGAGGAATTGGGGCCGCGGGAGGATTGGGCCGCCGGGTGCCCTTACGTGCCAAACGCTGCCATCAATCACCCCCTACTTTTCGGCTCTGGACTTTTGGCTGGGGCTCAAGACGGGCGCCGGGGCCACCCCCCACCCCGCTGCCGCCTGGCACACTCGTGTGACGAGTGGCACGTCCTCAGCCGCGGCTGGCGATGGTGGTGGCGGGGGCAGAGCCGCTCGTCGCTGCTTTTGCCAGCAAATCCTGCCCCAAATCTGCTCCTGGGAGGATCCCTGGGTCACGGCGGGCATCTGGGGGGCTCCCAACGCCTCTGCCCCCCAACCACGAGGGCTCTCGGTGCTTCCCATCGTCGCTTTGTCCCTTCCGCCTGGCTCTGGGGACAGGCGTGTCCCTCCCACAGCTGAGTCTGGCGTGCCCCCCCCCACCTTCTGGCACAGCCCCGGTGGGGCCCGGCCGGGCGGTGATGCCGGGGCAGCTGCCCACCCCCGCGAGGGCCGGCGGGGCTCGCCCGTGGCAGGTGCCGCGGCGCAATGTAGGGCAGCATTAATATTTAGCGGCACTGGGGGGGTGGCACAGCTGCCTCCTGCGCTGGAATGCAGACGGCAGCCAGCGGGAACGGCGGCCACCACTGTCACCACACCCGCCAGCCACTGCGGCCAGCAGAGCCCCTCGGCCACCAGGGCCACCACATCCCCCAGCCACTGCTGCCACAAA